>JXSR01S004588.1:36365-48058 GCA_000969725.1 Ophiothrix spiculata
AGAAAGAAAATAATAATCCATGGTCCAAACCCACGTTTTTCCACAGTTTTCACCCCTTTATCGCGAGAAAATGATGTTTTGAGAAAATCGCAATTTTGTTTGCCAATTTCCCTTTATTTATATTGAATTTTGGCTCCTTGAATGACCAATATCTCAAGAACTAAGTGACATTTTGCCATGCAAATGAGCTTAACTAAAAGATATGATTAACATTAATCGAAAAACGTGAACAACAAAAATTCGATTTTTTTGAGCGAAAAATGGCGATTTTTCACCCAAAATTAGGTCGATAACTGTGGAGCCAGTTTGTACCGTAAAATACATGTCACACTGAATCTCTGTGCAAAAAATGGAAGATTTGTCATCCGTGTAACAAGATGGCCCCTATTTGTTGATAAGGGACCTAACTATGTTGAGCCTCTGTTGTAATCTGTGATTTTCCAGTTTCGTTTCATACAATTTTAACATTTGAACTGCATCATCAGAAGGCATAACAAGGCAATATTAACAAGAGGTGCGGCTTCTCTTCGTGATAAGTTAGTGGGCTATTTCGAGAGTTAAAATCATATTCTGTGTCATAAGGTGGAAAATATGTGTCATTAAGATCCGTGTATATGTAATTGCATTTGGGACAGGAAATTTTTTAAACTATATCTAGACGGATTTTTAGACAATCGTAATGAATATAAGATATCAATCTGCGTGAAAGACAGCAGAAATTATGATGATCTGGTCTGGGTCCATCACAAATAAGGCACCGATCTAAATCACATTGTTTTAATTTGTTATCAGCTTGAAGTGTATGTCGGAAATCCCTGTAACTGAAATGAGTATAAAGAAAATTTATGTGTCTGATGTTTAAAGAAACTGACCTAGATAAGAACGTCTTGATGAATTCATAGTCTTTTTAGGGGTGCATGTTTGGAGTTTATTGTTTACTTCATGAACATAGATCTAATGTTTTCTTGATCCCTCATCATGAAAATATCCTATCCCTTAATAACTCACCAAGCTTTTGTGTGGTTGCTCCGCTGGCCACTTTTGCTTTCACTCCATCTCCTGTCGGCACTTTGGTTAATGTTGCTGTTTAGAAAAAAGAAAGTATTTTAATATAACAAAGATGTGGATTGTTGGAGACTAGGTGTTATTTTATTTGTTTGCCTTGGAAGGTATTCACTGTTTTTAGATAAAGTCAAGGTCATGCCACTACCATAGCAAATCAAGAGACGGTATTATTTCCTGCCAAGTGGTGAGTTGTGTCAGAAGAGGCTAAAGATATGATCAAGAGGTTGCTGACATATTAGACCCCAAGAGGAGGATGACAATGTCACAAGCACTTCAGCATCCATAGATAGAAAAGCTCTCAAATGGATTGAGAGACTCATGTACCCTGCCTCACAGATTCCCCCACCAGCCGTCCCTACATAACCCAGATTATGCAAACATGCTGCATCAGCAGCAAGTGATGAAACAGAAAGCAATAGCAACAGAAACTTGCCAAACAGCAACTCAAGGTCTTCAAGCTCAAAACTCAAATCCAAAATATTAAAATCTTCTGAAGATGGTACAGCTTTTTGTACTCCTCATCACACCCTTAAACTTCTTCTTTATCAACATCTCTTGTCCCTTCGTTTTTTAATGCAATTAACAGTCAACACTTTTGAGGGTATCAACTGTTTTAAGATGAAGTAACATGATGATTACTCTTTAGGCTCCCAATGTATTGATCAAAGTTGAGGCCTGGAGGTTCTCTGTTATGATCACACTAGTGACACTCCTGCAAAAAAATCCACATCGTGGTAAGGGAGATCATCACAATTCTACTCTTTTCTTGTTGGGTTGAAAAAAGATTTTGGAGTGGTTTCATGTTGCTGATGACTCACTTACAACCACCATTCATCGTCTCTCCTCCATAACATACCCCCAATCGCTAATCCAGTTCATACGGAAAAAATGTGTACTAGATTAAGAATGTTCCTGTTCACACTCAAAGTTTTTTACTGTCATTAGCGCACCTTGTTCATGACATTTACCTCTAAGTATATGATGTGTTCCAGCAATAAGCTGGCGAAATATTTCTGCATTACTCTGAGCTTGATTGTAAGTTTGAATCGCTTTTGCAACTAAGTGATTCAATTCAGCAAGATATACTTCAATTTTTTCACCAGATCGTCTGGTACATGGAGTTACTGATACTCGGAAATTGATGCAACTCTTGTTCATTGCTTAAAATTCTTTCCATTTCTTCCTTAATTGTTCATAGTTCTCACAAACTGCTGGTGTGAGACTCATATTAACTCAATATGCTGCGCTAAGTAGCCTATTATGTATAATAGTACACATACGTTGGCCTAAAACATCCTCATCAATATCTTGATCTAACTCTGTTTAAGCAAAGTCTAAATCGTCGTGATAACTTTAAACTCCACCATATGGCTCTGCAACCAACGTTTGTCACAAGTGGATCCTCAATTATTGACATAAGAATAAAAATGTTCCGACTTGTTCATGATATTTTCCTCTTAAGTATAGGATGTGTTCCAGCAATAAGCTGCCAAAATATTTCTGCATTACTCTGAGCTTGATTGTAAGTTTGATTCACTTTTGCAAATAAGTGTTTCAATTCAGCAAGATAAGTTTGAATCACTTTTGCAAATAAGTGTTTCAATTCAGCAAGATATACTTCAATTTTTTTACCAGGTCATCTGGTACATGGAGTTGGTGATACTTGTAAATTGATGCAACTCTTGTTCTTTGCTAAAAATTCTACACATTTTTTCCTTCAATTGTTCATAGTTCTCACAAACTGAGACTCATATAAACTCTTTATGTTGCCCTAAGTAGCCTATATGGCACAATAGTACACATACGTTGGCCTAAAACATCCTCATCAATATCTTGATCTAACTCTTTTTAAGCAAAGTTTAAATGGTCGTGATAGCTTTTTTTACTCCTCATGCTCTGCAATCCATGTTTGTCACAAGCGGATCCATAATTATTGACATAAGAATAAACATGTTCTGTCAGTGGGTTCCTTAGGGAGTTTTAATCATATTCTGTCTGCTGAGGCGCAAAATATTTGGTGTGTAGATATGCAATTGGGGCAATCACACCATTGAAAGGCTTATGCAAAGAAATCTTTATTTTCTTAACTACGTCAAATATATCATCATTTAAAGCGTTGATGGTTGTTTTGAAAATTTTGGATGATGATTGAAAACTGTACATGTAGTTGCTAAACATGCTAGCTTTGCACAATTTGATAGAAAATCGCCTAAAACAGATTTTGTAGGTTTTTTTAGATATGCATGGCAATACGGCGATCATGGGTTTCCCAACCGGAAATCAATCTTTACCAAAATTAATCCCACTAATAAAGCATAACGATTGACCCAAATAGGCGTGAAATGGATGCGCACTACCACCCATCCCAAACAACAATTCAAATTGCCCGCTCTTAAGTATATGAATTGGAGGAGCTAATGTCACGGCTTATTAGTTTTATAGGAAAAACTCTGTTTGGGCTAAAATTTCTGTAAAGATTGACTTAATTCCGGGTGGAAACCTAGGATCGACGTATTGAATACTTTCTTAAAACATTTATTTGATTGAAACTGCAGTGCTGTTTATACCAGGGTCTTACAGAGTGTTGTACAGAACATGAAACAATGATTATAACCAGAAATGTACATGTCTACTTATAGATAAGGTAGGGAAAATGTGCGATAGAAAATGATTTATTTTCATTTAAGTTTACGCATTAGAAAATAATTGTCAGTTGTCAATAACAATGGCCAACAAGATACATCGGTAAATTTTGTGTAATTGAGACCACGTAATACTGGTCCAAGAAAGTGCAGAGTACTACAAGACTACAACAGTCACAATAGTATAAGAAGAATGGTGAAAATAGACAGTCTAAATGCTATCATTGTGGTAGAGACCATTATTGACAAATTTTTGATAACTCGATCACGGATATGAGTAGTTACAGAGATATTTAATTGGATTTATAGAACAACAACAATGCACACAACATTCTGGGATTATATTGGACGTTATGTAGTAGTAGTAGTTGTTTTAAATCCCCATTCATTGCATCGTCCCTCCCAAACCCAACTGTTTTAGTCTCTTCTTGTCACTTGCATCCTCCAAGTCTTCCTTGGTCGACCTCTTACAATTTGAGACTATTATTCAAAACCCGGAATGTTTCTTGATGGTTAGAATTAAACACATTTAATGATAGATACATCAAAATACTTAGCCCATTTTAAAAGTTTATTTTGATTGAAGTAGCAGCTTTGGACAGGATCTCTTGTCAATACCACACTCATTTTCAGCCAACAGGCCATATTCAGTTTGGTGCAGCAGTTTTGTAGGTGAGTTCACAACTTCCATTGTCATTTGACTTGAGAGTATATTAAACTTGTCAGCCTCATATTTATATTTCAATTCCCAAAAACTTTTGACTTAAATATGTAAAACCAATGCATGGTTTTCAAAATGTGATTGAGTCAATATTTGTACTTGTTTATGATGGTACAAGTGTTTTCTGATTGGAAAACCATGGACCCTTTTCCATATCAAAACCATTTCAAAAGGTATTTCAAGATGACTTGCTCCTCTATTGGTTAGTTCCTTCTCTTTCCTGGAGAACTTGCATGTCTCGGTCTCATCTACTCCATACAAGCCTATGATAACATCAAGGATATGCTGTGTCACATTCTTCAGAGTATGCATTTGGTCTGGTAGAGATTGGTTAAAGATATTATGGTATGAAAGTTTGATAAAAGGGTAGCTTTGTGTTGATAATCGATTTTCTTTGTGTGCTTTTCCCCCGGTTTTGTGCTTGTCGTCTTGTTGATGGCATTTGTAATGCTGAAAATTGCCAAAATAATCATTGAAAAATCTTGTTAAGTGGTTAAAACCGTTCCATGTTTGCATTTGTAAATACAGGGTGTCCAAAAATTAACTCCCCATTTTTAAGTGCTTATAACTTTAAAACCAGGATTCGCATGGCAACTATTGACATATGTATTGATAGAGGAAACTTGTAGAATTCTTTTGATACCAAACATGATGAAATCAGTAAACTTCTAAGATAGCAAGAAGGTCTGAAAGTTCAAAGTGGTTGAGCCAATATACCATACAGTGTTAATAGTATTCTGCAACTTCGCTATGACGACATGAGGCCTCATACAGCTAAACGGTTTAGAATGGCTTAATATTAATTAACTTTTTCTTGAACAATCATATTGCTGAAGACAAAGAAACATTGGCCCTTTCACTCCCATGATTTAAGTCCGCTCGATTACTTTTTTGGGTTATCTGAAGGACAGTACATCCAAACACCAAGGACTATTCCAGACCTGAAACAGAACATCATCAGTGAAAACAGGAAGATCAAGAAGAACGCATGCACAAACGTCCAGAGCTTTGTCGTTAGAGTAAAAGATTTTTTTGAAATCTGCAAGGAGGCCATCTAGAACATATTCTGAAATACTAGGCAGCTTAATCTAGGTAAGAAGAAGGTAATTTGATATGTCCCTGTGAGTGCAACTTTGAATGTGTAATAAGGAGTACTGCTGTTGTGTACCATTTAAAGATTAGCATAATGCGAGAGTTACGCTTTGACAAATTAAAAACATTTTAATGAGCATTATGTAATTATTAAGATAAAACCACAATCAAAAATCTTTGTATTAACATTGTAAAAGCTGTTTCGCTGAATTAGTCATTAAAATGATCATGAATGATTCTCCTGTCTTCAAAGATTGCTCCCTCCTCTACATGTGACGCGCACATTTGTTTTTATTCTCAGTATGAAAGTAAGCTTTTTACGTTTGACGTAATTTACGTTGAAAATGATTGTCAAAAGTAGCAATTATATCATGTTTGGTACCAAATTAATTCTACAAGTTTGCTCTATCAATACATATGTCTATAGTTGCCATGCGAATCCTGGTTTTAAAGTTATAGGCATTTAAAAATGAGGAGTTTATTTTTGGACACCCTGTAACACCGCAGTTATTCCATAATGCTGCAAAATCATTCAAATTTTTCCACTATTTCTGAGAGACCAAAACCGTGCTATCAATCTACAGCGCCATCACGTATTGAAGGTTATTGGAATATCAGTCTTATTCACTTTGTTGATGTCTGCTGATCTACTTCTGAGAAGTACCACTGCTCCAATTCAGTCATTCAGAGTTCTGCGGTCTGGGTTCCAATGTTATTTCCCATGGGGCGTCCATCTTCCATTTCGTCCACTTCATCATCAGAGGAAATAAGCAAATCCTCCATCAAATGGGTTGGTCTTTTGTTTTCCTTGGCCATGCTTGTCAAAGTCAGCGCACTGTTACCGGGAGGTCAGATCCACTCCTAGGAAGTATCACCCAACCTACAATATCCCACATGACATACTATTTACGTATGGCCATATAACAGTAAGTTGTCCTTTATCGTGTTAAGCTTACGTGGCAATTTTGTGCAAATTTTGATGTTCAAAATCGGTCTCTAATAATTAATCCCCCACCTTTCATGAAATGCTGCCACCCAGTGGGCTTTTAACACAATACATACCGTATTGTAGAACAGAAAAGTACTTACCGAAAAAACAAATAATTCAGAAGTATGTATATCTGCTGTTCAGCAAACAATAAGAGGTGTTCCTTGTTTATGGCGGGCCCCAACTTATTTATTCCCCAAGATCCTGACTAATGTAGGAATAGGAGGTTTAACCTCACACTTTTTTAAGTAAAATTGTTGGCCACTTCTAAAATTATATGGACCAAACACGTATGAGGAGCTTATACAATGTGTGGTCTCATTTGTATATTATACAAAATACTGTTGCTATTTGAAGTACAGAATAAAAATTAGTCCTTTATGTTTTTACGTTATTGAAGATGGACAAAAATGAGAGAAATAGCAAGTGTAACATTGAAAATCATGTAAGGCAGTGTAGATAACCTTTAACTCAGTGTTAATTTAGAAAGAATGACTTGAAATTGGCTTGGCTTGTCACTTAGAGTTTATTGTTTACTTCATGAACATAGATCTAATGATTTCATGATCCCTTATCATGAAAATATCCTATCCCTTTATAACTCACCAAGTTTTGGAGTGGTTGCTGCGGCCACTAATGCTTGCCTTGTCACTGTTTGGAGTTTATTGTTTACTTCATGAACATAGATGTAATGATTTCATGATCCCTTATCATGAAAATATCCTAATCCCTTAATAACTCATCCTATCCCTTAATAACTCACCAAGCTTTGGTGTGGTTGCTCTGCTGGCCACTATTGCTTTCACTCCATCTCCTGTCGGCGCTTTGGTTAATGGTGCTGTTTAGAAAAAAGATAGTATTTTATAACAAAGCTGTGGATTGTTGGACTCTAGGTGTTATTTTATTTGTTTGCCTTGGAGGGTATTCACCGTTTTCAGATAAAGTCAAGGTCATACCACTACTCATAGCAAATCAAGAGAGGGTATTACTCATTTCCTGCCAAGTGGTGAGGTGTGTCAGAAGTGGCTAAAGACATGGTCAAGAGGTTACTGACATATTAGACCCCAAGAGGAGGATGACAATGTCACAAGCACTTCAACATCCATAGATAGAGAAGCTCTCAAATGGATTGGGAGACTCATGTAACCTGCCTCACAGATTTCCCTGCCACCCGTCCCTACATCACCCAGATTATGCAAATATGCTGCATCAGCAGCAAGTGATGAACCAGAAAGCAATAGCAACAGCAAGGTCTTCAAGCTCAGAACTCAAATCCAAAATATCAAAATCTTCTGAAGATGGTACAGCTTTTTGTACACGTCATCACACCCTTAAACTTCTTCTTAAATGATACAACAGCTTAAAATCGTTATAAGAAGTATCATCAGCCGCTACAGGTTTTTTTCATTTGAGATCTTTATCTCTTAGAAGTCATTTTTTTGTGCACTGTAAAGTCCATATCCTACCCTGTGTATAACATTTGCCAAAGTTCAAACAGTTATGTCCTTTTGTGAAAGACTAGTCACTGTCATGAGCCGTGCTACCGAAAATGATCCTTTTGATGATCTCAATTGGCGCAATTCGTTCACAATGTACAGTCCTGTTCATAATGATTCTTTGTGTGATCTCCTTCTTTGCCTGATAGTATTCCTTTCAAAGTTGAAAGTTCTTGTTGGTAGACTGCTGATACCAATGTGCTGAACACTGCTGTTTGAAATATGACACATGAGATCTAGAGGCCTGCAAAGTACAGGGTAAAGGGCTTGATGGGGAGTTGCCCTCTTACCAGTGGCTGGTATAACAACATTTGGAGTGCAATTAGTAACTTTTGGTTAGAAAAATAATTATTATATGGTATAAAAAAACGAAATCTAATACATCATGCCGAAAAAGGTGAAGATCATGTATCCTAAACAATGTCTGAAAGAACCCAAAACGCTCGCAAAGCAACTTAATCTTAAAATATGTCAATTCCATCTTACACTACAATATAGGGATTATATAAGATTATATATTGTATTGCCATCAACCTTCTGGTCTAGGCTTGCATGTTGTCAGTTGTGGAGAGAGATGACGTAGTACCAATTATGAATGGATGGTAGCGTGGTTTAACTTGCTAATTAAACAGACAGGACAAGAAAAATTACAAGTTGACTCTTTTTCTCTTCGTTAGTTCATTTAATTTAATGTAGACATATTAGAAATTTGTAGATTGGACTTAATTAACTGTAATTTGACAGTGTTATGAGCAAAGGTCTTTTGTCTTAAATAGTAATTGTACTAGGGAACTGCAACCAGTGTATGTCTCATTCACTTTCTTGATGTGTGCTGATCTCGGTTGAAATCAGCAAAACCAGTCTCAACTGCAAATAGCCGTTATATCACTTTTATATCAGATGTTTCATGGATAGATTCTTAGTTGTATTCATGCAGTAGTATTGAGCTTTACTGGTATCGGGATATTGGTATATAGCTGTATAGGAGAGATCCCTACATTGGGCCTGTTAGACCCATTTGATAGCAAATACTGAAACAGGTGGTATAAAGCTTGAAGAAAGTCAACTTTCCCGGCTGTCTTCTCCATCCTAGAAGGGTTGGTTTGTGTCCCTGTCGTCGCGGTGGAAGAGCTGGGCACGGTCTGAGTTCCCTTGGTGTCACCACTCCTATTGGTTGTTGTCTGTGAGGTCCTGGAAAGTTCTCTCCTGGATGTAGATCCGCTTGAGGGTCTTCTTGCTTGTCCATAATGTTCATATGATTTTCTGGTGCTTGGTTTTACCTTTACTGCACTCTTTACAGCAGGTCTTCACGGGTTCTGTAGGTGGCTATGGTAGAAGTAGTTGTAGGCTCATAAACTTCTGACTTGGCCTTGGTCTTCTTTTGAATCAACTCTTCCTGAAGGTCTTCTCTGATAAGATCATCATTGATGTTTAATAACAGGGTATTTACCATATTCACAAGCTTGTTTTTGGGCAGTTTCTTATTTGTAATAAGGGGTAGTGGTCTTGGAATGGTAACTTCTAGTGATTGGTCTTTAATATGAGAACATCTTACATCTCTTTCCTCCGTATGGAAAGAAGACGCTCCGGCATCTTCATTTATCAGTAACCCTGGCGGTCAGCAGAAAAAAACAAACTTGAGAGTGACCTTTCAACTGGAGTAATAAATAGAGATTAAAGTTGTCAAGATTAAACATCATGTGAAATATAACAAGGTTAAAACATGTGTTTGAATTTATAAAGAAGTATAATGCAATATGATTAAATTAAAGATTACTCTACAATCTTAGCTGAATACTATCTCTGTTACAAAATGAAATAATGTGAAATTTGTCAATGTCTTCTTCATGGCTGCATATAAAGGGACAGCCATGTTTGGAGGTATGTGTAATTAGGCAATATCTGTTAGAAATTGAAAAGTGAAGTACTTTAGTGTTGTTCTGAGATTTGAGATAGTGATAAGATGGGCAAGAACATCATGAATGTGTTCAGGTATTGCACCATCATGCACACATCTATCTTTCATAATTCAATTAGATATTCACAATGCTCATGATCCGTTACGATAAATGAAACCTCAGATTTAATTATCGCTAACTTGTATCTAATTGGTTTGCATAATGATAGGTGACATTTGTCCAATTAAAGCGTGTTTGTTTGGAACACTTTCTATTAATCTAATGCATTAACTGTGTGATTCAATTCTGCTATTAAATTTGATAATAGCAAATATGGTCAAAATTATAAAAAAAAATATGACAGCTACATGGTATTGAACCTTTTGTTTCATCATACAATAACAAAATCTGATCTAGAAACAACTTTTCTAACAAAAAGACCAGTTGAAAATTTTTGAGGAAATGTGTAATTTGGCCTATGGTATTGAACCTTTCGTTTCATCATACAATAGCAAAATCTAATCTAGAAACAATTTTTAACAAAATGACCCAGTTGAAAATGTTTGCATTCCTGAGGAAAATGAGAAAATGTGTAATATTTTAATTTCATACAACGGAACTGATTATAGGGCCCAGTTGGAACTGAACCCTATAATTATCATCTTGAGACGGAGTTATTTCAATATATTTTTTCTTGACCAAAGTAATAAAAGTATCTTGGGTTAGAATCTAAATTATGAACTAAAAAGGTTCCTGGCATTACTTCTGTGTCTAGGTGATAACTTGGTTCAAGGTGATAACTTGGTTCATTTTCAGCCTGATCTAAATATAAATAACGAGTGACTCCAAACAAAATAACTTCAACACTGAGTTGAGACCAAATAAAATTTCGGGCTAGATTGCACATGCTATTGAACTTTAAGTTGGATGGCAAAATTTGGTGATGTCACGACCAAATGTTTTGTAGGAAAAATTTTGTTTGGAGGCCGAGTATGAATTCGCCCATAGAGAATCATTTAATGCCTCGGGTTTCGTTTTATTATGTGCAACCACAGATACTCCTGTAGTGTTCTTTTCAGGTGTAGGACTCTTATCTGTATAGTGTTCTTTTCAGGTGTAGAATTCTTATCTGCATTGGCAGGGTTGGTTGTGCCTTTGGTTCCTATAATGTTCTTGCCACTGGATGTACTAGTAATGGCCATGTTGATTATTTTGTTCTCTTCCATTTCAAATGACAGCTTTAACGGTGTATATTGTACAAATTCCTCAAGGTGTTTTAGCATGTAATATCTGATCTAGAATGATTAGGCGTAAGGTTGTTGCACTTCAACTTTTGCAATTCTACCCTGGTAAACTACTAACATACTTAATTTATTTTATACTCCATCTTGCCTCAAATTATAGATCACTGTTCTATTTTCAGGCAACCTGGACATGCATTTTTGGTTCAGCTTTGAATTTGGTTGTTTTTCTTTGAAATTTTTTTGGTCTCTTTGAAGGGGATGCGATGCATCTAATTAACGTCGGTTTAGTAAAAAAAACCAGTTTTGGAACCTACCAGTTCTCCTTGTATTTTACACCACCTACAAGCTCTATAGCCAAAAGCATGATGATAATGACACGTTTTTGATATGCTCAGGAAATCTAAAATGAAGCGAAGCAATTTAACTTTTAAATTTAAATAGGCCATGTGGTATATATATCATATATTGTGCATGTCATTAACCTTTTTATTTTAGTGCCCCTATCAGGGCTTTATTTCTAGAACTCATGCATGCAACATAAATGAAT
>JXSR01S004588.1:57440-70662 GCA_000969725.1 Ophiothrix spiculata
TAAGCACAACCAGTGTAACCACCAAGATCATCGTGAGCATGGTGAACATCTTATTCATCATCATACTGGATCTCGAATGATTTAAAAATGGGTTTGGCAAGCTCCTCAATTGGGAAGAACACACGTGGGTCAAATATACCAGAGTTACCAGGGACCAAGTGACACACAACACACCATAAATTGTGATCTGTCGCAACTTGTATTACGATGGCACTTATAAACACTGAAACCCAAGAGTATTCTGGTTGTCGAGTTGTAGAGTGCATGTTGACAGATTCACGAATGTGGCAATGAAGGGAAAGTTACAAAGTTGTATTAATTTTAATGCATCAAAAATTTAAATTGACTTTTTTCATCCTGTTTTAACAAGGATCGCTCTGAAAATAATCTCTCTAAAAAAGGCCCAATTCCCCTTTTGTTGTCCTCATCTGTTAAAAATCAGGGGCGTAACCAGTGGCGGCAGCTTGACCCCCGGGCGCCAAAAGTCGGGAAGGAGAGCAAAAAACTGGGAAGGGAAGAAAGGGATCGGGAAACAGAGAGAGAAAGAAAGAAAAAAAATAGGGAAAGAGGGAAGCAAAGAAAGTGTAAATATGAAGGGGAAAGGGGAAGGACAAGAGAAACAGACGGAAATAGAGGGAAGAGGGAAGAGAAAAGGAAAAGAACAGAAAAAAAAGCGACGAAGAGAAAGAGGAAAGGAAAAGAGAAAAAAGTTGTCCATTGCTGAATGTGTTTCTTGCCGATATTTTGATGGAAAAGTGCCAAATGAAGCATCAAGTAGCAAAAATATTCACCAAATCGAGTAATTTGTGTCTTGACATTCCAAAATTTTCTCATTCCTCAGGGAGCACATCCCCCTTAAACGCCCCCTGTACATTTTGTTCGTATATAAATTGCTGAATGTGTTTCCCTGCAGTACCTTACTGAGATTTTGACGGAAAATGCTACCTTGAACCAGCAAGTAGCACAAATATATGCACCAAATTGAGTAATTTGTCTTTTGAAACTCTAATTATCCCTGGAGTACCTTGCCGACATTTAGATAGAAAAGTACTGAACTTGAAGCATCAAGTAGCTAAACTCTATGCACCAAATCGAGTAATTTGTGTACGGAAATTCCAAAATCTTCTCATTCCTGAGGGGGCACATCCCCGACCCCCCTCAAACACCCCCTATACATTATATTTGTCTATTGATGAATGTGTTTCTCTGCAAGTACCTTGGAGATAGGTCAAATTTTCATCTTTGTCCGATTTCAAAGGTTAAGGTGTCAAATGGTTCGTCTTGGACCAGCTATCAAAAGTTTCAATGGTGACCCCGTCATCCGACCTTTCCCTGGGGATCAAAGGTCAAAAGACAAGTCAAATTTCCAACTTTGTCCGATTTCAAAGGTTAAGGTCTCAAATTGTACGTCTTGGACCAGCGATCAAAACTGCCAATGGTGACCCAGTTGTATGCCCTTTCCCTTGGGATCCACCCCACAACTTAATGATTAAGTAGGCGGTCGATACGCAGGCGAGACTACTGGTTCGCGAACCATCTTGTTATGTAAACTTATCATCATCAGTTAAATTGTCGAACTCAGCATATATATCAGATAATTTACGTAACATATGTGTACGAAATGTAGCATAAAACGGGCATTTAAATATTAAGTATTTTGTAATGTATACATCTAAGATCCAAATAAGAGCTGCAAGTACCTACACTTAGATTACAACAAAAGTAAAAATGCCCGTGAATTAAACATGTTATAAAATAAGAGAACTAAACTTACCACCATCCTGAGCATGTTCAAATATAGCAACCGGTCTTTGTACTTTGGATTCTGCAAGCCGAAGGTTGAAGTCCGATTTCCATCCAAGGAAGCTAACTTCCACAGTTGCATCATCATATTTTGAACCACTTGGGCTGGCTCCCACCTTCCAAGCTGGTCAACAGCCTGCACCTTATCCCTCACTATCAACTCCATTGCATTTGAGTAAGTTTTATTCTACATCATGTGGTGCGAATATCATAATGCTAGTGTGCAAAATGAAAACTCCTCAGCTGAGCCCTAGTTTATATAGGAAAGCAAGCTCCCAGAATAAATTCATTCAGTTCAGGGATACCAGACAAGTTCAAGTATGATTATTTTGGGAATGTTTTATGACTACAGCCCTGACTTATTGCACCCAGCCAAGTAGCTTGGAGGACCCAGGCAAAGAGGCAGAGGTTAACAAGGTTAACCTTTCCAATTTCTGGTTGTCACTAGGTCGCCAAGCTGTGACAGCTAAGTTGAATTATGACTTGTAATTTTTCTATAAAGCACTACGATCCACTTTGGAGAACGGACATAAGTTTCGTCAGAACGGACTTAAGCTTCGTTATGACTGCATTGTAGGTCTGTTGGCAAGTCCAACCATTCACTTTGACTAGATCTGTTTAGAAACAGGCTTATATGGCCATGACCTGGTCAATTCAGCTATGACCTTAGTTGAGTTTGATTATCACTTTTTAGAACATTTAGGTATATTTTTGGGAATTTAGTGGTCTGGAGTTTAATACATAATGGCTCTTATGTCTCGTAATTTTATATTTTGCAATTTTTCAATGCCTTTAATCAAAGATTCATAGTAGTATAGGTAAATTATTTATTCAGTATGAATAAATCTTTGTCAGGATCTATGTCACAGTTGTCCACAGTTTGTTTTATTATCATATTATAAGTGTTTTTTGAGTGGATCACTAGGCAATGGCCCTGTATGTACTTCCGTCCTTGAGGTGAGATTCACCCTTTTCAATATAGTCATCAGTGTTAAGAACTACAACCTCTCCGCCCTTGTCTGCGGGTTTTATATTAATTTTATCATTTTGTCTGAAATCCCTCAGCGCACTCCTTTCTAATGGGGACAGATTGTCACAATGTCTTTTGGCATTTGATAACCCAATGATGTCCCTGGAGAGATGGTCATTGAAGATTGACAGGGCAGGGTTACAAGTTTTAGGTGTCCATTTGCTCTTAGTATAAAGTGGTGAACTCAGATTGCTTCTCAGAGTAGAGGTGATCATTTAATTTCATTCCGCGCTCAAACTCTTCAACATGTTTTTTCAGTTGAAGAGGGTCAATTTGTGAAGGGCTAGGATAGAATCCTAAACCTTAAGACAATAGGGATTTTTCACCGTTGCTCAGGACATGATCAGAGAACTTAACAATTTTAGTGTCTGCTTCTGGATTACTTGCATAACCATAATTTCCAAAGACATCATGGTTGATATTGTCACCATCAATTTGTTTCTCTGTGCATCCATATTTTTTTCGTAACAGTCTTCTGTTCCTTTTTGTCTCGCCTGAAGTCACTGTCTGTACGTAGTATGTGCCTGTGTATGTGTGTGTGTGGTAATTTGGTTAAAGTTTTGACTTAACTTGAGAACCGCAAGGCGCACGGTGATGAAACTTAGTGACGCGAAGGGTCTCGGGAAAAACTCGCGCTGTGAGACTTTTGGAGGGTGTGGTCAAGGTCATTTAAGGTCAAAAGGTCATTTGAGGTCAAATCTCAAAAATGTTCAAAAAGTTGACCTGAGGTCATCCGAGGTCATTTTGAGGTCACGCTCATAACTCATGAACCCTCATGGCCCAGGGTCAACGTCTGGTGAGGTCGAAAGGTCAAAGGTAATCCGAGGTCATGTCAAGGTTATGACCGAAACTTTTTAGCTCTTGATCCCACATCAATCACACTTCTTTAAACATTGACTAAACAATCATTAAGGTGACCATTTTTGGATAATAAACTTATCTGCTGAAAACCTTTACGAACCGCTATCAGACGAGACTTGTGGTTCGCGAACCATCTTGTCTTTGTTTTTTCTTGTTGTGCAAAATTACTTTTAAAGTTTTTTCTGCTTTACATTTTAGGAATTATTGGTCACTAAAAAGACAACACTCGTGGAAATTAAAATTTCATCATTCATTTATCTCCGGTATCTCCGATGAATATCCATCAAAATACAGACTTTTGCAAAAATGAGCGAAAGTATTTTTATTCAGTGTCATTTCCGTAACGCTGTATAACACTATAAATATAGGAAATTAATGTCCGTTTTGATTGGCAGTGCAAACAGAATTGTGACATGTACCCTAATATATAAACAGTCACGCCAGGCATCGCCCTTGAGAGACGTTATACTGGTCTAAATGTTTAAATCATCATTTCCGTAACGGTCATTTCCGTAACTTTTTACCGTTACGGAAATGATTTCTTGACACTTTCATCTGTTCATATTGGCAATAACATCTGAGTCATAATCAATCTGGTTTTCTCCATTTGAAAGAACCCCCCTCAATGGTTGTTCATTTGTGTTCAGATATTGAGGATACGTAGTAGAATTTACTCAGCTTGACATTTACAATCTGATTGTCATTTCCATAACAAATAGTGTTACGGAAATGACTTTTAATGGTTTTCCCTATGCTACAACACTGAAAATTAGATGTCGCATAAAATTATTTTGAGGCTCTATAGATTGCGCCGAGTGCTCATTCTAGTATTTGTGCACTATTGTGAACACATTCCAAGAAAAAAAATTGTGATTTGAAAAACTTTTTTTCTCATTTTTTTTAAAGCCAGAAATAGACACTTAGCGAAGAACCACTCTTAACATACATGTATACATAGCATTTGTTAGTCCTTTCCCTTGTCTCCTTTTAATATTTTGAATTGTTGACACTAACATTACGTCATGCAACCTCATGATCAAGAAGAATGGATTGATATGATTTTCATTGAACATGATGAATGCAATTACTGGGCTTACAAGGCTTTGTCACACATCACCGTGTAGAAACTAAACGTACTAATAACGTTCTCAACTTTCATAATACTGAACGTGTGCCAAACGGACCACCACCGTATGGATAACGAGTAAAACATATATAAAACAGACAGACCTTATGAATAACGTTTTTAACATGCTTGTAACGAACATGTGATGAGCAACAATGCATTAAACGAAACAATAGTGAGATTAAGTCTGTTAGGCGTAGTTTTGCTCTATACAGCGATGTCTGTAAATTATGAATTTGGACTCCATCCTCGCAAAAAATCATGATTTACAGACTGGAAGTATTTAATGACATTAGAATTATGTAACGCCAATGGCCAATTTAATGATTCATGTATGAGTCCATGGAAAGAGAAGATACTAGGGTATAAAACAACTAAACTTTAGGAGGTTCACTTTCAATATCAGTGGAGGGAAAGTGGTAATCATCCACTCCTTGATAACAAATGTAACCAAGCAAAATGGTAAAGAGTAGAAATACCTGCTGCAAACTGTACAAGCTATTCTGAGGGAAAGTTGCGGGACCTGAATCCATTGTTCCTGTCCATATAGAGAAAGAGCCGCTTCCACAGCAAAACTTTTGCCTGTATTACAATCTCCATATACTAAGCAGGTTGGCACTCTTCCGAATTTTTTGATCAGCATTTGGTAGCAAAACTTTTACCGGTATTGCAATCCCCATATACTAAGCATGTTTACCCACTCCCTTGCTACCTCATCATGATATTGCTATTGCTTGTCCTCGACTAATGTCTGAAACAATTCTGATAAAATTTGTTAATTTGTTTGGAATAATTTTGATTTAAAACATGGTCTTCGTTTGGCATGCTACTTTGGCCAGTCAAATATAATCATTTGGTTGCTTTCAAATGTCTCTTGAGATTTAACAGAGAAACCTGAAGCTTGATTATCTACAATGAGATTAAATAGTTGAGAGTTATAACAATGGTTGTTTATGTTCAGATAACTAACTTTTGGGATGTCAGTGTAAAAAAAGACTTGCCAACCAAGATGGATAGGTTTACTAATATGTGATGTTGGCAGCTGCAAGTTATATATCGAAGCCCAACCCAGAAATGTAACCACAGCCTTATCTTTGCTACATACCCATAGAAAAATTACTGTACCCAGCAGATTGCCAGCTGCTGGCCATCGGATAGTTATCGTAAGTACATATAATGCAACTGTGTTTAATAACAAAACTTAAAACTATCAACCTGCTCCATCTGCACAAATGCCTTTCAAATGATCCATTGACAAGTTGTTCTTTGTAATCTCTTTTTCAATCATATTTGCCAGTTATAGTTTAATAACCTGGGCGGAGTTCTCTATTTATTAGAGCAGAGATATCTTCTTCAAGGTTTCGTTCCCTGTGCAGATTGTCAATTTTAGCAATAAATAAGTCCTCCCTTGCCATCTGATCATGACGAGCGTGTGATGAACTTGCCCCAGCTGCTGAAGTAGACGGTGTTTTCAAAATTTATCACGTACATCAACTTTAAACATACGTTGCACACCTTACACACCTTGTATCGCTACACCCTCACATTTCTGATTTCTTATAGTCCTTGAAATTGTCCTTTATGAGAAATCTTGTTTCCACTTTAGCAACTATATGCGTGAATGTCTAAACACCCATCTAATGATAACTGTGGGAATTCAGGCCCTATAAAATCAAAAATATAGATCTTGTATAGTTGACTCAAGCATCACAATTTGCAGGTTAATTTTGGCACCAAGCACCCGGCTCTGCCAGTCTGTTAACCTCCCGATGGTTTTGGTCCGGATCTTTTTTGTGCTTTGCCAATATTTGGCTATTCCATGCTATTTTCTTAGCTATTCGCTGGCCCTTGACCTCCTCGTCACTTTCTTCTCCCAAAGCTCATACTTGGAGGGGAATATCCTGGTGCCAATAAAAGAGCACCTAAGTTAATAAATTCGCCTTTCTGGATTTTAGACTTTGTCGCTTGAGATAGATGTATGCCTAGACTATTGCAAACACTGCGCAGAGGTTGAGGGTTTGTAGCATTATGAACGGTAACTGACTCGGCATTTAACCCACTTGTTTCCAGTTGTAACCGACAATTCGTCCTGGTCTGACTTACCATCCTAGTCTAAATTCAATGACACACTCGAACTGACTTCTTTTGCCTTCTTGGGTACGCTTTGCGAAGTCCCAGCCACCATTTTCCTTTTCCTTGTCCTTTTTGGAGACATTATAATCCAATAATGAACTACTATATGGAAAGAGGACGCAAGATGGCAAGGGTGTAACTATTTCAAGCCACAGAAGATATGTACAGTGCTACACTGAATTAATCACAAGGCCAATATCTAATGAATCGATCACTTTGTGTTGTCACAGAAATCCCTTATACTCAAAGCAAATTAGTATACTGACTATTAAGTGCAAAGTTCAGTATTACAGTTAAGTGTGTGTTTCAATAGAAAAAATTGTGTAGCCTCTCCAAATGGTGCGGCCATCATTTGAATTTGTCTTATCCCTGCATGTTCAAAATAAAAAGTTTGTGAAGAGTACTTCATGATAAATGAAGAAAATGTAGGTAAAAGCAATACAATATAGTATGACAGCATGACCATGGCAAAAACGTGGCATGTTGTTGGTTGGCTTAGAGTTGTTGTAGGTCAAACGAAGAACTTAACCAAGGAAAAGGGTTAGGATTCTTGGTTCTTGCCGGGCTTTGGACAGTTGGTGCTGAACACTTCTTGCATTGGCCCACTCTACTGGAGATGTTTCTACTTCGTCCACAATTTCAAAATTGAAGTACAGTATAATAGCTAGATCATCGCGTTTACACTGCAAGTATTGATGGACTAACTCACCACATGCTGCCCTTGGGTTTCCCATTGTTGTCCATTGTTGTTTAGACTGAGATCTAATAATGTCTTTAACCTTTTCTGGGTTTGTCCCGTGAAATTCCTCTAGTTGTTTTAAACTGGCACTTAATATATCATGCTATTGACACTGACAAAGTCCCTGATAGCTGATTTGTATATGGGACAATTTGATCTAAACAATGCAAGACTAATTCTATTTGTGCTTTGCCAATGTCTGGCTATTCCATGCTATTTTCTTTACTATTCATTGGCCTTCTACCCCCTCCGTCACTTTCATCTTCTGACATGTAAATGAGTGTTGACACCTTTTCTATAATGGTTCTTTGCACTGGTGGAAGGTACAGGGCATTTTCATTCACTCCTAAATCTCATGAATTAAATCCTCTTTCTTGGTGGTGGTGTGTGTATGTGTGGTAGTTCATGGGTAAGTGACTGTTGTACATGACATTGTTGGTTTGTGCTTGTTGGTGTGCGAGGTGTGTATACGGTAAAGTCGGTATATTGTACATGACGTTGTTGGTTTGCGCTTGTTGGTGTGGGAGGTGTGTTTATATGACAGACGCGGTATTGGCGGTGAAGTTAGGTGGTCTATCTCGCATCGATAGAAACAGTAGTGGGTTATCTCGCGTCATGTCTCTATTCAACATCATATTATATAACAAGGATTAATTTCACCAAACAAGTTAGATTTCTTATGTAAGATGCTGTATTTTTTATAAAATCTATGCGAGTAGAATATTGGTAATCCTATTAGTAACCATAATGGAATATGCATCATTTGAAGAACATCAAAAATAACGTGTTTCTGAATATTCTGACAACGTGTTATTTTAAACATGTTTCTCGAAAACATGTACTCGTCATGATTGATTCTATTGCAAGAGTTAAGTTCCTTATTGGAGTTAATGAACACATCATCGGCTGCCATAAATGTACATTGAAACAGTGATTGCAAGTTGCATAAAGTTTCTTGTCACAAAACAGCAATAGTCTTTCACTGTTGTAGGCTCCTTCAGATGTTGATACGATAAGGTGAGACGATGCGTCGATACTACAGTTAAATGCAAAGATGTTAACAAAAGTGTGACCTGTTGTACCATCTGTGACCAACGTGGTATGACTACCATAACTTCTGTGGAAGTTATTTTTAAAAGCCCCTATATGTATCACATGATCCATGCTGAAATTCTTACAATAGACTCTTAGAAAGAAACAAACGTTGAAAAGATCAATTGTGAATTTTTTTGCTCTCTACAGATAAGTGAATTACCATCACGTTACAGTGTTTTGTCCAGTATATAATTGACTATAAAGTCAATTTTAGCAGTGATACTGTTTTCAACATTATCACTTTCCATATTATTGTTATTATCATCGGCATAATGTTGAAAAGGTGGTAGAGGTGTAGCGTTTTGATAGGTGTAGCCTTTTGATACTTTGTTTGCAGAATTTCCTGTTTTTAGCCATTATTAAAGCTTTATATCAAGTTAAGGAGATTGTTCTCTTTTTTATTTGATAGCAAGCAACATAATGGTGGCAAATGTCATTTCTCTTTTTAGAAAATAGGTTGGCTCTGAAAAGAGACGTTTTATTATGTCAGCCTTAGTGTTTTGGCTGACGTTTAGCTGCCTTTTGTCGAGCTGGTGTTGTAGTCTTGTGCTTAGGCTTCACGACTTTGCTGGATTTCACCCGTTTAACGTTTCATGGATTGCTCGACGATGTTGAAGAGTTTTACACCTTTTTCCCTCTCTTCCTCAGGAATGGCTTTACTAAGATCCACTAAGGTTGACTCAGCTAGATCAGATGCCTTTTTATCAAAGAGATTCACCTTGGATGCTGTAGCATCCATCAGTTTCTCAGAGCATTCCCTAAGGATGTTCTCCCATTCTCTCTGGAAAGCCCAGCTGAGATCTCCTCTTGGTAGTTGGGGGAGACTCTTTTGAATGAGGAAATTAGGCAAGATCCGCTTTTGCTCTCTTGCCGTTATTATATCCTTTCCGAGAAAGTGGCATTTTGATGACAGCGTTCTGATGTTTTTAATTTTGCCGAACTCTCCACAGACCATCTTCTTTGCCTTTTCGGAGAGGGTAATTTTCTCATCCTGTGGGCGGCTGGGTTGTCTTTGGGCTGGCGTGATTTCTTGGTCGGTATCCATAGCTTCTTCTGCTGGTTTGATCTTCTTCGGAATTTTATATTGGGAGAGATCCAAATTCTTTTCCGGAGTAGATGGACTTTCCGTAAGGTCTAAATTATCATCAGATTCGTAGGCTGCCATGATGTTGTTCATAACAGAAGAAGCAGTAGCAAATTGTTATAGGGGCCGCTTTCTTAGACTCAGTCCATCAGTCTTACAAAAACTACACACGCGCTTCACTGTGTTGGTTTGTGACGACTGATTCACATTGCTTGAAAAAAGAAGAGCACTTTTTATTAGCATTTATTTATGACGTTTGACTTATGAATAAACAATACGTGTTTACTACTTTAGACTGCGTCATGTCCTGCGTACTTGAGTGCTAACTTACGCACCGCGCGCGCGGTGCCCGTGAAACGCAAACGGCAATTTTGCAATCATAGAATGCACTGCTTTGTCTCGCTGAGGAGTGAATTTGCCGATTGTTTTTGCTTTTATTCTTGAAAAAGGTAAGAATTGTGCAATTTTTGATATAGCTATAATTATCCTGCATGGCTAGTGGTTTATTAAATGTAGATTATATGTTATTTAGTGTTGTAAATTGAGTAAAATGAAGCAAAATATGTTACGAAAATTAGTCAAAGTGGTGAAGCAAGATGGCGACTTTGAAAAAAACTTTTTAGGAGGTATTCAAATTTTTTGAATAAATTACCATTATTGATGAGAGTGAACGTCATCATACAAAGTCATGATCGATTAGTCTTTACTGCGCAGAATCCTTCTCTACTGCGCAGAATCATGGCACCGTAAACACGGTGCCAAGTGCTCGCCTTTTTTTCACATAAGTTTTCCAGTCGCCAAATGGCCCGAACAACAGGAAGTGAGGGAGACCTCATTTGGCGACTGGTGGATCCAGTCTACCGCTTTCTTAAGTGTTTTTGTGTAGAATTTCTACAATTAGTAGTTGTAAATAAATTGCTAATAGAGTTGTGTAGAATTTATTCTATATGTGATTTCATATCATACATTCTTTGCTCTGGCATTAACTGATGAAATTCACCTAATCCTTGTCGAATTCTAAGTATATTAATCATATCTTGTGCATATTCGCTGAATATGATGTTTCGTAAACCAAAGATAAAGTAAAATAAAAACTAACTTTTGGGATGTCAGTGTAAAAGGTTTTTTTTAAAGATCTATTTTCTGTCTGTAGAAAGGAATGGACAGGCATGGTGTGACATGAAGCAAAGTTGTATCACTTAAGAATTTTGAATAAAGTCCTGCGAAATATATAATGAGCAGGGCTTGATGGGAACTTGCCCTCTCACCGGTGGATGATATAAATGTAATTGCTGTTAGAAGTTCTTTGTATTTGAAATGATATTTTGGAGCTGGTGTCCTATACTTTTACATCAAACAATTCCAAGGGAGAACTAATTCAGTTCGGCGGAACTCTCAATTCGGATACGTATCCGACTTCGGATACTCCGTTTCACAATTCGGATACCCGTATCCGATTTTGGATTAAAACAGCTGAAACGGGATATCAACCGAAATGAATATTCAGCTTCACTGCGCACCATACCGGTATGTATAAAAGTCAAAAACATTATCATCATTTGTCATCCAAATTCTAAGAAAGTTAAGGCCAAATTATTTTGCCTTCTGTGATAAGAAGCTATCAGGACATGTTTTGAAGCTGTACTGCTGGAATTGCACAGATGAAAATGACATTTCCACAGATACATTTAATATAAATGCAAGAAAGATGTTGTACATGTACTTGCCAGCTTGTACTATGCTTTGTTTCCTGCGCCACAATAGGAGTATCAGAATTCAGATACCCCTCCATATCCTTATTCTGATACGGGTATCACAATTCGGATACGATATGTACGTGGATATCTGAATTCGGATACGTATCCAAATTGTGAGTTCCGCCGAACTGAATTAGAGCATTGCTATATAGCCTCATCTGGGCCTCTCCTTGGTCATCACTTTTCTGTATGTTTCTAACAACAATAAGGTACCTGTGTTGGGTGTTTACCAGTAAGTTTTTTTCATGCTTTGGAAGTAATTACAAGACCCCATATTTCTGTTTTTTTAAATTGGTCTGTTCAAGCTGGGATAACATTTTTTATTGTAATGTTATGTTTGTGTTGTAAATGAACTATATATAGGGATGTAATAATGATCTGCCCTTACCAGCTTGTCCTTTAACAACATCTTCTTGCTTCATGATCCATTTTTAGTCTTAAGCTATAGTTTATATTGCTTAGCTCTTGCTCAGCGCTGTCCACTACCCTCTGCAGTACAATCAAAAGTGTGCTGAAATCGCCAGCGCGCTGCCTGGGCTCATTGCTGGGTCTGTGGGACACAGCAATGAGCTATTTTCAGTACCAGCTCTGAAAATATGGCTTTTCAAAAATATAAAATCTGCAATTAACATAGTGATGGTTAAAGCCCAAATAAGTCACATGTCTGTTAAGAACAACCAGGATATCAACTAACATGTCAACGACCAATGCAAAGGTTTGTCCACTATCAACCTCATTCTCAATTTCAACATTTAATGTACGTCCCCTTATGGAATGGCGTTGGTAAGTTCTCAATATTTCATCAGGGTTTTCGAGTAACAATCAACATATTATTAAATGTGCAAAACTTTAGATCAAGCTCTTTCACGAAAGGTTGATCAAAATTACCTGTTTTAAGAGTCAGTCAATCATGTGCTCTTCACACAAACTGTTATCATCCTATGAGAAACTTGGTGTGTGAACATACTATTCCCATGCTTTGTATACCATGCAGCATTTGGTTTGTATATATGTGATAATTTAACAACTGCCCTTCCCCCTCCCCTCATATCGGAAAAACATTTTTTATTGTAATGTGGTGTGCATTGTGAATGAACTATATATATATATATATAGGGATGAAATAATGATCTGCAGACCCTTACCATCTCGTCCTTTAACAACGGCAACAAAGTGTGTTTTAAACCGACTCTTATTGGATGCCTTTCACAGGAGCACACAAAGATCATCATGGTTTGTGATTGCTATTCCCAAGTACCTAAAATATTGTCGGTACTCAACTGCCTCCCTCTCAGCATTCTCTTCAAGAGAGTAAAGGCCTTTCCAAATGATGTGGCCATCATCTGTATTTGTCCTATCCCTATTCAAAATAAAAAGTTTCTGAATAACAATTTTTAATAAATGAAGAAAAATATACTATGATAACTATAGCATAACCTTGGCAAAAATGTGGCATCCTTATTGGAGTTAATGAACACATCATCGGCTGCCATAAATGTACATTGAAACAGTGATTGCGAGTTGCATAAAGTTTCTTGTCACAAAACAGCAATAGTCTTTCACTGTCGTAGGCTCCTTCAGATGTTGATACGAT
>JXSR01S004590.1:18869-29130 GCA_000969725.1 Ophiothrix spiculata
TTGTAACTCTGGACACTTGGTCCTGAGTTACAATTATTGGAACTAGTGTCTAGCTAGACACTATAATTAAAAAAAAGGAGACTCTATTTTACGCCTTAAATTTACGGTTCAAATTATTTTAACTTGCTAGCAACTAAATTGTTTCTGGACACAGACTGATGATAACAATCTGAACTCAGCCATCGCTATATCCACAAGTTGTTACAGGCATAAGACATCGGAATCTATGCAACACCGTTTCCAATCAGTAATCCACAGTACCGCGACATCACGCGTGCTTGAATTTTAAGCATTGTGTACTTGTGTTAAATGCACACGCAGTTGTGTTACGCCAAGGCTAAGGCCTAAGCTCTAAATTTTCGTGTCCGAGAATTATTTGAAACAACAATAGGTATTAGGCCCCAGGAACAACTATAGCCGAAAGCGGACCTACGTCATGTACAGCACAGAGTGTCTAAAATTTATTTGAAACATGTCAGTGCTCTAAAAATAACTCGGGTTCAACTTCGTGTGCGGTGAAAAAGCCAGGCATTGCTTCATTTAGGGAGAAGGAAATATGTGAAATGATGAGGTGTTTGTCATCTTGTTGTGGATAACAACAAAAACCTTTGAATTCCACACATCTCACATGATTTTGGAATCAAAATATCTTGAAAATTTGCTAGAATCAATCATTTCTGAGAGTCGTCATTTTCTCCATTGAGTTGAAGGGAGCACACCAGTAATTAGGCTCCCATAGGGTTTACATGTAAATATACATGTATGGTAATATAACGGCTGATTTTCAAGCCTTTTGGGCAACATTTACTAAATTGTTGTTTCAAATAATTCTCGGACACGAAAATTTTTAGCCTTGCGTAACACCATTGCGTACGTGCATTTTACGCGGGTATACAATATGCTTTTCAGGCACGCACGATTTTGCGGCTCTGTGGATTAATGATTTGAAACGGTGTTGCGTACTTCCCGGTGTCCCGTTCTTGTCACAACTTGAGCACGCGGTGGCTGCGTTCAGAAATCATGTTCATGTTCGAAATTTATTTGAAACAATAATAGCCGTGACACCTATCAATGTATTCAGAACGGATGAAATTTGAACATATGTTTTGATGTTGGGGGGTTTATGTGATTACATTTTGCGCTAAGGGCCGCCAAAGAGCGCCCTCACTGTTTTTGACCCGTTTTTAGGCCTAACGCTATTTCATTGGGCTCTTACGCATTTGATGGGACTACTTTCGCCGTGAAAAAGTTAGATTCATTATTGATGCATCGAAATGAACACGCAGGCTCTAAACTTTCGTCTTATGATTAAAAAATCACTAATGAGCCTAAGATAGTCTCAAACGAGTCCAAAACATGACTCAATTGCATGCGATTTGAGGGATTATTACCCAATATCCCACCAATCGTGGAGTTATTTACTGGTGTGCTCCCTTGAATGGGGAGTCCGCAATTGTTTTCACTGCGCTTTATTGGGCAAAGCTCCAGTTGATGTAAACGAGACACCTGGATGTCCGCGTTTGCCTATTGTTGTTTCAAATAAATTTCGGACATGAAAATTCAAAAGCCTTAAGTCAAGTTGAATACCAGAATTGCGTGTGCATTTACACAAATACACTTTTGCTTTCCCGTGTGATGACGATGTCGCAGTACTGTGAATTACTGATTGGAAACGGTGTTGCGTATTCCGATGTCTTATGCCTGTAATAACTTGTGGATAAGCGATGGCTGAGTTCAGATTGTCATCAGTCTGTGTCTAATATTTATTTGGGAAAAAGTATACTTTAGGTCCCATCAAAAACTATACCCTAACCCTAACCCTAAAACTAACCCTAACCCTAATCCTACACCCTAACCCTAACCCTAAATTAAACCTAACCCTAACACTAACCCTAAACCCTAACCCTAAAATTATGGATGGGACCTAAAGTACACTTGGTCCTTTATTTGAAACAATTATGTTGCTAGCAAGTTAAAATAATTTGAACCGTAAAATAGAGTCTCCTTTTTTTAATAGCGTCTAGCTGGACACTATGCGTCTTGCTAGTACACTAAGACACTGAGTGTGATTTAAATTTATCCATATTTATTAGACAATGAATGACAAAGTTCACATTTTTATCTTGTTTCAAATAAATTTCAAACAGGAAAATTCAGAGCCTTGCGCATCAGAATTGTTTGTACATTTATATTTATGCAAATTTACACAACGCTTTCCAGGCGTGTGCAATGTTGCAGTACTGTGAATTACTGATTGGAAACCGTGTTGCGTAAATTCCGATGTCTATGCTTGTAACAACAACTTGTGGTTGCGCGGTGGCTGCGTTCAGGTTGTCAGTCCATGTCTGAAATTTGTTTGAAGCAATGATAATTAGTGTAAAGGAAGGAAGAATTCTATAGGCTAATTGCCAGGGATAACTCATGAAAGCGCCTGATAAAGAATTATTTCCAAATTCCATTGGGGTCCAAGATCTTTCTTTAATCATTTTTAGATGCAGGAGGAAGGAAAGCATGGACTGAAAACCAAATGCATACAGCACCGGCACCGGGAATCGAACCCGGGACTCATATCATTGGTGCAAAGCGTAGAAAGTACCGCAGCGCTAACCGGCTTCCCCAACCTTTGGACTAGCGAGGTGTTTTTTTTTCTAGGTTGTATTTGATTAACTGAATAACATGTTTGGACTAGCGAGCTGTCACGAATGGCGATCGAACCCCATCTTCTGAGTATAAAATCTGTAGGCCTAATATAAATGGAAATTGTTCACATTTTACATGTAATATTATATATGTTCCCATGTATGAGGGGCCTAACCCTTCCATCTTGTTTTCGTGCAACAGGGGGCCGAAGTTAGCCCTAGGGCTGATTTCACTGACATTTAGCGATGGTCGATAATGCCGTTTTGATCGTTAACTCCAAAAATTGTTAAAAATACCCGTTAGTGAAATTAGCCCCTGATGTCTTGTACTTGTTTTTTAGGCTGAAAACGCGATCTTGCCAGTTTACCCCTCTGAGGGCCTACTTTTCTTGTGATGATTAAAATTTTGAATTTTAGGAATTGACAATATATTGTTAAGACTTCATTCTTTAATTTAAACCCAACTGAGACACACAAATGTTATGAACAAGTTTCTAAAGAGACACAAGTTGTACTGCAAAAACCACTGACATTTTTAATGGAAATAAAACCATTACACAAAATGTTCAGTGATTTAGTGGTGTTACATGTATGTCCTTCTTAGACACCACGAAAGTAAGGTGATGTGTCCTTTGATGTGACTTAGTCTTCAGTCTCGATATAAAAAATTTGTAACTGAAAGTCTTAAGAATGAGAATAGATAATTTATTGTTTTACTTGTCATCTATCAATCTAAAGTCAATCTCTGAAATAGGTCTAAACTCCCTGTTTTGCAGGTTTTTATTAATTAGGCCTTCGTCTGTTGTCTAATATTGTACTCTGTGCGGGACTCTTGTGCCGCGCCATATGTGACCTACTGCTTTCCGCACTGTACGCACCCTCCCAAGAAAAATCTGTTAGATGGGCCTGATTGTGTTAAAGCAGATATTGAATGGTTACAATCCCACTTTAGAGGTTAATATATGTGAAGGAAATGGTTGTTTTGAAATGTTTTATTTTAAATTTTGGTGTTGAATTCAGAAGCATTATAAGCAATTAATTTGTGCTTCAGATAATGTTGTTTATACATGCTTTCACATTTTGACATTTCCCTCCTCTTCAAGAAGGTTCTTCAGACTGGCAACCATGTCCACTTGTGTCTGTTAGTTTTGTGCTTTTTGACAGCTGCTGTTGAACAGCTTGAGGATTCCATGCTTGGACTGCAAGAAACGGTGAAACGGGTCATCCATTTTGAGTCCGTTTATTGAAAAAGAAAAAAGTCAAAATGCTACACACTCTATGAGGTCAACTTGTAAAGCATTTTTTCATGAGAAAACAATGTAAATCAAAGTAACTGATCACGTTACTGACTGCAAATCTGTGCATCCCAGACTCACCAAATTGCATTTAAGTGACTCCCCAAATTCTGAGTTATGTTGTATTTTGATGTATGTTTTTAACAGCATTTACAACCAAATTATCCAGGAATAAGTTTGGTGTTCTGCTTTCAAAGTTTACACAGGGAACTTTATGATATGTAAATTTTTTTGTCGAGCACGCCCGGGTTCACAATTTTTTTGTGTTGTTTTAAGTCAGAACCTGGGGGGGGGGGGGAATTGTTATAACTGTCATTACGAGGTACACACCTTGCTCATGTACATTAATTTTGAATTTTGTACCCGCATAAGCTTATGAAGGGTTGGGGGTACCAGACTACCTGGATTTTAATCCCAACTACGTCCTGGATTTTAATCCCAGGCTTAGTGTTCATCTTGCAATGACAGTGGTCCCCTTGGTGAAAATACAGCATGGGTACATGAAAAAATAAGAATTAAAATTTGTAATACTTTTTTTTGCGAAAGATAGAATGTGAATTGTTTTTGTGTATGTGTTCCAGAAGAGTTACACCCAACTCTGGTTAGTGTATAGATGTGCGGCCTTCAATTTCCGAATTTGGGATCTAAAGAACCAAGGTTTACTTTGAAAAGAGGGCGTAGAGAACTAAAGTAGCATTGAAATAAACCCATGAGATCTACATTTTGTAGGTAAATTTGAGCTTCTGAACCAAAAATTTCCAAAATTTTGAGATTACGGGGCTTGAGAACTAAATGTTCAAAAACAGGCTTGTAAACTGAAGAATGTCCTTGAAACGGGGATCTAGGGAGCTACAGACAGGGTGTGAAAAGCGGTCTTGAGGGCTGCACATATGTACTCACATGTGCATCACCTTTTTATGACAGTGCCACCCCCAGGGTTTCTCTTTTACACAGTGAACTTCAAATTTGAAAGTAAATCGCAAAAATGTGAGCCAAATTTTTTCTCTGAAAAAGCTGTCAAAATACTACGAGCTCAGGTTCTTTTTCAAGTGTAATGTGCAGAGATTTATTTTCAAGAAAAAAGATAATGATCTGAAATTGGCTCCCTAATAAAAATAAAAGCCAATCAGCAAAAATCACCATGCCTTGATAAAAAAAAGTGCCAGCAAACTTCTGGTACATGTATCTGTAAGTATATGGGCTCATGTCCCTTTTTCTGACTTTTATGTCTATTTCATCCAACATATTTATGAATCATGTTTTCACTAAAACACAATATTTATAAGATTCAAAATGCCTTGATTGGTGCTTGTGTTAATAAAAACAGCTGAGAAAAGCTGAAAACTCCAGTGTCAGAATTGATGTTGTGTGCCCTCAAAAGGCATCCCAATCTATCTGGCTTTTCACGCTTTTACTGGCACATGTCCTAATATTTAAGAGGCATTGTCAACTTGCACGATTATTAACCATGCGTTTTACATGCCCTGATATGGATATTACATAATCTGCTGGCTCGATCGCTCTGAGCAAGTGACATAGTTCCTCATTTAATTACAACTCATAACCTGAAATGTTCAATCATGCATAATTTGATCTGCACATTGAAATGGCTCCCTTAATATGGAATTAGGCTGAACGGGATAACCATTATATTAGCCATAATTTGATAATTTGCATGGCATATAAATAATATGTGGACCGTCGCGGCAAAAGGGTGCAGTTGTCGGCTCGTACATGTTGCTCCTTGTAGCATATCTGATGTATGCTATTTGTATGCATCAAATATGCTACAATGAGCAACATGTAGGAGCCAACAACTGCACCCTTTTGCCGCGGCGGGACACATATTATGTGGTAGAATCATATTGTAAAATCCATTTCCCTTCCTTTAGGCAGTTCTTCCATCAATCATTTTGTTTCTTGACACTTTATCAGCATTAATGGAAAAGTGAATATCTTTGAAGAATGTCATAAATTTGATATCTATAGTAGATAGCACATTGTGTTTATTTGGGTTGCTCACAAATTTGTGCAACTCGAAAGTCATAAAATTTATTTTAGCACCTACATTTTGTACATTGTTGTAGAACTTGATGATTGATGATATGCTGAAAATCAACGTTGCTGCTATTCGATAGTGTCTTCAAGATGAAAATTTTGTGGCCTTCACTTTTCATGAGGCATAGACAATTTTTGAGTTTCAAAAGTTGGTATTTTTCCATAAATTGATAAATACAAGCCATGCCAATTTGTCAACTCAGAATTACGAACTAAGCTTAGCAAGAATTCAATAAATCGATGTGCCCTACATTTATTTTTTCACGTAATCAGGGAAAAAGCCAATATTAAGTCGCTCTGTTTTTTTCTTAACCGTGTAATCAGGCCTGCCGACAGCCAGGTTGATGGATTATGATTAGCGCTATGCTCGGTTGCCTAATTAGATGATTTGATGAGGGAAATGATTGCTGTGTGTATGCCACTGTGTTTGGGATTCACATGCTAACTACTTTAATGGATTCAAAATGCAGTCATTCAAATACATTATTTTTTAGTCATCTTGAGCATGCATAATTTGTTTGAAAATTTGAAAGTCTGTACATATGACAAAACTAACATTTCAACAAACATTTTACTAATTGACACCATTTATTGTAAATTCAAAGTGGTTATTTGATTGGAAAGTATGCTTTCAAAATATAAAATAACTTCGATTGAACTGCGTCTTTTATATTTGTGCTTTGAAAAAAAAAATCCACCATTAGAAGCAAATACCTGTATATGATTATTGAAATAAGTTTTGTTAATTCAGTAGCTTTTCATTTCACTCTTATTATTACCAATTATATACAATGTATCTACAGTTGCATCAATGTTAAGTGTTGACGTTTCAAATCAAAGATTTTGAATACATGTAAATGTTATTGGATTTATTTGTTGGTAGAATCCTCTAGCTGCTCCAGTAGTTAATAAAAAGATAATAAAATTCATTTTAATTAACACGAATCTGATTTTTTCTTGAGGCAGAATTGTGTTTAATAAAGTATCGGCAGATCTATTGAAATTGAAATTGAATTATTGGATTTAAAGATGAAAACCGATGTCCAGTTTAGTACTGTATTTCTACAGTGGTGTTTTGGTTATTTTGCTATTGAAATAGTAGTGCAGCGTTAATTTTTGAATGCTTTCCCGTGGCACAGATTTTGAAATTGACTGCTTCCTGCGTTTGGAGGAAAAAGAGGTGGCGCGAGCACTAGAAATGGGCCAATTACGTAAATAGCCAATATTTCATCAGTTTTGTGCACTTGGTTATCACGAGCGTTCAAAACTGCATCTCACTCACGCTCCCTGTCTATAACGTAACCAACAACTCGATGCTTGCACAAGTCCCTTAAGGCACAATGCACACAGATAAAGGAACAAGGAGATAATACCAAACGCAGTTGAGCAGTGGGTCAAATCAGTCAGGCAGTTGAGTCGACCAACTTAGGGACGGTATGCAAGGTGTTTGCTTGCTTGCCGTAAAAGATAGTGCTCAGTGAAGGACTAGTATTTGGAGCTAGCTCTCTCTCTCTCCCATAATTTTGTGAGTGTGCTATTTAGCTTTGTTGGATAACTTGCTTGCATACCTGCGTGAAGCGGGTTACTTGGATTTAAAGATGAGTTTAACTGAGGATATATTGGACGAGTCATTAATGGAAGGTGAGTTAATATTGGAAGTGGTGTGCACAGATTTTGTGTGCCGGTGTTGTTTAGTGTTGAATTAGTCTGGTGGTTGTTGTAGCCTCATTAGCTGTCTACCCACTTGTGACTGCACCAGTTGGCCAGCGGAGCGTGAAGTACAGACATGGTAATGAATGGGAACTGTCATGCTTATTATTCAAAGTCATGATTTTTCGTATCGATTGCGGAACTTTGGTCGTATATATATTGGGAATTCCGACTGATATTATCAAGGTTAATTAGATATATGAATTTGTGTACACAAATTCTAGGGTGCCTGTATTTGTTAACTTTTGATAACAGTTGTGTCAAAATGATCTATCCCATCACACTAAATCACAAGAAAACAAGGTATTTGGTTAATGTTACATGTTGTTGGGCCTTATCATCAGATGTATGTATCTGAGTACTGGCCGAGTCCTTTAAAGATTTCAATCAGTAGGATTATGGTGATTGTATTTGCATTTTCAGATAAAGTGTGTTGACTAAACCACCTTAATGATGCAATGACATTGTTTGTTGTTACCTGAAACAAATTCTGCAATTTTGGGGTCTACCAATATGTGGTATTCAACTCTGCAACATAACTCAAATAGCACAATACAGAAACAATTGGCTTTACAATTTGCTTTAATTTCTTCCTTGAAATTATTGCAAATGTTACCTGTATTCAGGCTTGTTGCATCAATAGATCCCTGATTCAATTGTCTGGGTGAGTTTTTACATAATTTCCAAGATACAATTCAGTTTGTTCCCCTAAATTAATTGAGAAATTTAATGAAGTATTTTTGCTTTATTAATGACCTATTAGGCGACGAAACAGACTTTTCAAGTAAGGTCGATTAGTTGATCGGTCACATTTAAAAAAAATGTTTTTCCTAAAATAGCCCCAAATCCGAAAAAAATGGGAGAAAAGATCAAAAAATTTACAAAGATTTTTTTAAACCAAAAAACAGTTGATTTTACATGATTTTTATCAAAACTAAAAAAATGTCCCAAAACGCATATTTATAGGTTAATAAATGCGCATTTCATACGTGAGTGAAATGAGACAAAATCAATGCACGCGCGGTAGGTTGCATCAGACCCCCCTCATGTCAACCATATTTTTTGATTCTTGTCTTAAAATGTGCCAAATGTAGATAAAATAAGATTCCCCAAATTATATTTCAATCGGATTTCGTCTTCTGGGTCCTCCGTGGCCCTTAAGTTTGAGCGAACGACCCTTTTGAACATTGCGTAATAGTCATATGGCAGCTATTTACAATATGGATTTTCAGTCATAAAAAATGGCTGCTGTGTGTAACAATTAATTTTGGGTGTTATTAAACTATATTAATGACACATGCAAGCCAAATGAACTACATTTTAATATAAAGCAGCTTTGCACAAGCCATAATAAGTCATTCAAACACATAGCTGCCCTATGGAATTCTTATATTCCATTGTCAATATATATGGTATTTGACACCATAGCGAGTAATACTGGGCACATGTCTGCAGTGTGTATCATAATGCAAGTCTTGGGTTAGTCCTGCCGAGGTCAGCTTGTAGACACCATGTTGGAGAAGTCATATTCTTACCAAAGTCAACAATTTGAACATTGAATCCTCAAGATCACTAGAGGTTACTCTCTTCTCTCTGTTTAAAGCAAAGTTTGACTTGTTTTCACATTCATGTCATGAAGACACTCCTATTATACACAAAACAGGGTGGATGGCAAAGTTATTGTACTTCATCAAGATAGCATACTGTCACAAGGAACAGTCACAACAAACCATCAGGTTCCCTTTTTGCTAGCTTCCATCATCTACAGTTCCTGGTAGTTAACTATTACCATCGCCTATAAACGTATGAATCTGAATGCTGCAGCATCACAGAGTGCATGAATTAAAACACTTAAATGGCATCTGTGGTATTTAATCAAAGAGATGCTTCCACCTGCCCTCTTCAGTGATAAAGTGCCAAACACAGAGTACAAAGCAATTGCAGTCAAACGTTTAATCATAAAATTAGAGAAAGAGGTAAGTATACTCCCAGTAATCGGAAAAGCAACCTGGCAGCATTTGGTAAACCAATTTTCCTAGACACAATTACTCGGTCAACTTCGCTTGCAGACTTGACAAGACCCAACAAATGGTTCATGATGAGGATATACTTCAGATTGACTGTCAATTTCTTGAAGAGAAAATGGAGAATTGGGCAACATCAGCTAATTATCAGAATTCTACAATTAGAAGCAACATCAGTGCTATTAATGTTGTCAATGATGCTGCCCAGCGTGTACTAAAACTGAGCTCTGACTTTCTTGGTGCAGCAAAATTGGACAATCACCATCAAAACGCTTTTCAGGTTGTTGAGCACGACAGGAAACAAAGGCCAAAAGATCTTCACAAACGTAAACTTTATACAGACAATTTAGAACTGATAGGATAATGTGTGAATTTGAAGATCCTCTCGTGACATTTTGTGTAAGTTAAGTTTGAGCATTATTGGGCTTTGAATTATGGTATTACTTGAAAAAGGCAGCTTTATGCTAGTTATGTGTTATATAGCACATGGCAGCTATTCATTATTTTGATGTATTTTCCATATTTATTTGAATTT
>JXSR01S004590.1:45742-69138 GCA_000969725.1 Ophiothrix spiculata
TTGTCATGCAATTCAATCGTATCTCTAGCACCACGTTGGGTTAAATGAACAATTTACTGGGTCGGAAGTCTGCCTATCTAGTATCAAATTTTAATTTAACCTTAAAGTTGGTACTTTGCATTTCTTGTATTATATTAGACCCAAGGCTCATTTGATTTATTAAGACATTTATAAATGGGGCCGTTCACATAAACAAAAATAATGTGCTGCTATTCATGTAATTAAAGGACCCTCACATGTGACAGTTACATAACACTCCATGCTTAAGAAAAAGTATGATGTTTATAACTCTAAATTAAACCAAAGGCGATATGAAAGTTCTGTCAAATTACCAGTATTAACGGTACACAATTCTTACTTGATGTAGCAAGTAAAATGTACAACAAAGTCTCTTCAGAGGATGAGAATTCAGTGAATATCGGTTAATAATTAAAATCTAATCATCCATTTAATCAAAAGGTGAATTGGCTGTGTCGGTTTCAATCGCTGTAAGGCATCGGAAAAAGTCACAAAAGCCCAGTTAAGGGTGCCTCAATTCTGTGACAACCATTGTTTGACATCAGATTAAGTTGGAAAGCACATAAAGTCAGGAAAGAATGTGAATTATTGATAAATGTCACTTTTGAGTAACCTACTGATTAAGTAACACAGTTACTAGACACGATCATTGCCATTGTGTCTGGGCCTCGTTATTAAAACTGAATGGTATTTATTATGGATTCATGACTTGAATTGTTGAACAATGTTCAATGAACATGTGGTAGGAGCGCTGTATGTTCCCACAGTTTAGACCTGTACAAAGTTCCTGCAATTTATAATAAACAAAAGGTGGCTTCAGAAATGGTCTCGCTTCATCATTTGGTTGCAGCAAGTGATTCTGTGCAGTGGAACTTATGAAAATAATGTTTGCGATGTTTTGAAAAAATGTTTATTTCAGTTGTTTGTAACATACCACTACTACCTTGTCTTTTAACCCTTTAACCACTTTAACCTCAGAAATCTGTATCAAAAATGGCAGATTTTCATCTGGATTAGAACCTGGGACCTGGGGATCAACATATTTCTCAGTTTCAGATACCACCAAGATATATGATTTACATTCCAACTATAGAATCTTTCTTACCTTGAAATTTTTTAATTTGGATTTTTGATATTCATATTAAATAAATGTTATTTCATGCTTACGAAAATCATTGAAAAAAGTCTGATGGTAATTATGCACAAGCACAAAATTGAACCCAACATTTAAATTAAATTGGAATTAAACTTGCATGTTAATCTAGTATTATAACATCAGAATTATTTATACAGATAGTATCTATCATCAGTAGATAACTTGCATAAACATCCATGTTGAAATGATTTAAATGACAAGGACGGATTAGTCTGTAGAAGCACTGAAACATATGTCTCTTGACTGTTTTTAGGGACGCACCAATAGATTTCCAGGGGGGGGGGGGGCAGGAAGTTTATTGAAAAAAAAAAATCACCCTCAATAGGCAGAAGAAAACAAAATTCATCCCTGAACATGGAATAGGTAAAAATAACAGTAATTTCTGAGAAGAAAAAATCGCCCCCTAATGGGACGCGATAAAAAAAATTCAACCCCGAACCCAACTTCCTGCTCCCCCCTGGAAATCTAATAGTGCGTCCTCAATGTACTTTTGTTCCTTTTTGCTCATTTAAACAAATTTTAAATGCTATTTTTACATCACACATCTTTAAGGTAAATTTTCAGCTTAAGGGAGAGTTTAAATTCAGTACTGAATATTAACGGACTCACTTAGTAATCCTCACCAATGCCACACCAAACGCTGAATTAGGGATGCTGGTTGAATGTGAAATCGGTTTATTGAATTTAGCCTGCAGGAGTTAACCTGCCGTGTTAGCATTGCCACCGAGAATATCAGAATCCCCAAGTTTCTTGGAAAAGTAATCTGCTATGGAGAAAGAATAATCTGTTATGATACATGTTTGAAAGTTCATTTTTAGATACACAATGTAGCTTGTACTGGCAAAATGTTGCAAAAGCACTTGACCATTTAACCAAATTGTTACTGGAGTGTTTGGTCAGAAATCTTTGTTTAGGAACAATAATTTGGGGCTTGTTTATGAGTTGTACTTATGTTTGATACAAATGTTAAATGAGTTTCAAAATTGAGATTAACATACATTGTAAGAATATTTTAGTGGAAAGTTTTATTTCAAACTAAAGTATATCACCACACAATAAAATGAACTTATTTTAAACATCAGTGATTTCATATACAATTATTGTCCAAGTCAAAAGTGAATGTACTGATCAAAAAAGAACGGCTCGTAGTGCTCTGACAACTAAGTGTAATTGTGATATCAAAACAAAGTACTCATCGCAAGTGAATGACAAAATGCCGTCACCCAGAGCAAGGCTTAATGTTTTCAACCTAATGGACAATCAACCATACCTAATTAAATGGTTATTGTGAAAACATCCATGCTTGTCATTGTCAATTGGACACGGGTGAAGACGAAAGTGTTTCCAACTGCACGAATCCGTAATCTCAAGAATATTTTGACAGATCATGCCGTATTAAATCATATTAATGGGGTCAATTTTTCAAACCAAATTATGCGCATCAATGTAATGTTGTTAAATCTTGCATGCATATTTTTACAAAATAAAAATATTGATTGTCCATAATGAAACTGAATTTGTTGAGATATTTTACATAAGGTACTAACCGGTCATATTGTTGAGGAGAAATTTTGTGTTTAGATAATAACACGAAATGTATTCAATCATGCAGGCTGTCGTTAATTTTCCCAAGGCATTTTGGCATGCGAAGATGGATCTGATTATAAGGAATCCCACGTTACCTCTTGAATAACAACTGACGGAAGAGTGCCGCACAACTGAAACAGTCGTCAGGCTGCAAAAACTGTAAATGACAAGTTGCACAATATCACTCGGGAGATTTAAACAAAACAGCAATTTTCAAAATTGAAATCCTTGTGCCTATTCTGTAGATTCTAATTTCATATGCATCCTATATTGAGTGGTTAAATTCCAGTCATGTCTCCAGATATTTGTGAAACGCCACAATCAGTGAATAATACATTAGTTGATATTGTTGAACATTTCTGTGGAAGCTTTAACATTTCTTGAAATTGTATTATGAGATGTTTGTTCTATGCAAAGTGATGTGCTAATGGATTTGTAATGATCATGGATGGGAGGATATATTTGATCTGGTTCAGTTCCATGCTTAAGTGGCGAGATCAGTTTTCATAATCGATTGTTGGTGTGACCGACCAACTTCCTTTACAGTTCCATTATGGGCTCTCTCCCCTTAGACCATTTTATGTTTGGATATCTTAATTGAAGATTTGAATACTAAAGTAGATTGCTTATAAAGTACTATCTAAAGTGGGGAGATAGACTAACTGAACATGGGTATGATATAAAGCTATAACGCTACACACTAGCATACGAGATCAAAACTGATGCTACCGTATTTCTAATATATAATCAGATAAAGGAATGGAGAAATACGCATCGTACACTAACTCTCAGTTTATCTGAGAGGCCGAATAGCTCAGTGGTTAGAGCGCTTGCATGGCAAGTGAAAGGTCCGGGTTCGAGTCCCTGTTCGGCCAGGATTTTTTTCAAATAAAATGAAATCCTGGCCTGTTTGTGATTTGTCTGAATGTTTTTAATGTTCTAGTGTACGATGCGTATTTCTCCATTCCTTTATAGATACTAAAATGAATAATAACTAATACATTACTCCCTGAAAGCATTTAGAATATAAATGTGTGTAATTTTTGAAGGAATGGATTTTGGGGTTACTTGTAAAAAGAATGTGTTTTATTTTCCATATAACTGTGACACATTTTGTGGTGGCTTTTTAAAGTCATCCGTGATAAGAAACAGCAAACCCTAACAGTCAAGGTGATCTTCGAAAGTCTATCATTTTAAATTATTTTTTATTTTAAGTCAAAATATAACCATAATCTTTCGCTTGATTTTTGTGTGTATTAGATTGTCTTCCCCAAGACAGATGATCAGAGGACCAGGTTAGCGGCCGCAGTTGAAAAGATCCTTATATTCAGAGCCTTAGATAAAGTAAGTATTTGTAGGGCAACCGTATTATCACTCTATAGATAAGAATACAATTAAATTGGTTAGTACTAGTAGCTGAACAGGATATTACTGTTTCGCATAGGACCTCCCAAGTTCTATACAATATGAAATCCTCTATGTGATATAAAAATGCTGTATCATACAGCTCTTTTACCGTCCAGTTTGTATTGTTTTCAGAACATGAGAATACTTTAAAGCACACGTGTTTTTTTTAAAAAGGAACTATTTTCCCTGTCATTTTCAAGCTTTTGGTATAAAAATTAATGTTTGCTAAGTGACAAATTTGTTACCCCATTTGTTCTCATGCAATGCGAAATTGTTTTGGTTTGTATCACATTCGACTGATACGAACCCAAACCATCAATATTTTCTTGTATTGCATGAACAAACAGGGGATAACTAATAATATTATACAGGCTAAATAAACCTGTATTGTACAATATATATACATATATTGTACAGTACAGATTTATTATTCAAACTTGGCTCTTAGACTAAATTTTGACTCATGGTAAGTGTAGATTAAAAGATTGAGTAAAATCACACGGTTAATTATGATGTTCAAAATAAGCCATTCTTTAGTGGACATTGATTGGAAAAACTTTTTAACAAAGCCCTTACGCAAACAAAGGAAAACCCACGAGCAAACCTACCAACGTCAACAAATGAGATCTAATAACTATACTTCAGTACAGCTTCTTCCCTTGGACGATTAAAAATTGGAGCGATCTAACTCATAAAATCTTAGACTGTAACAAACTCTCTCATTTTAAAAATGGACCAAAAGTACACTTCGGAACCATGGACAATACAACTTACTCTCAACCCAGTCACATCAACAACTAAATGGGCAGGTCATCAACTCGTGTGATGCAGTTTTTACTGCTTAATGATCCAGATCCAGATCCAGAAATCTGTATTCTTGTTCAGAAAATGTTCCATAAATACATTCATCTTAATTGGTGATGCAAAATGTCATTTATTTTCAGCCAGTATTTTGTTTGTTATCAGACAGCACCATTATGTGACCATCAATTAGCAGTCATCAACATAATGAAGGAATCCTATAAAATGATGACTGCAAACAAAACCTAATTAGACACAGAAAGAAAGGCATAATCACTGGCTTTAAATAGGCATCCAAATGCACAAATCTTTTGTTCATGATTTCACAAAAAAATGTATCGTCGCCTGATAGAGCTTGAGTTAATATTTATAGATGTAGTCGGGGGTTAAATTGAGTTCCGTCGTCCACAGTGAAATCAACTTGTGGATGAATAATAAATGCTGCGCAGAAATTCCCATGTCTGTATTATATGAAGACATGATAATAAGATAAGCGAGTTGTGACTGCAACGGTAATTACTTGCATCGCCAGCGGCTCGTCACCGAGGTCATTTACATATCTGACGACCGACCCCTTGGGTATTGTTTTTAACTCCATCTTGTTCCGGTGGATCTAGATGATGTGACAAACAAGTGTTAATAATATTTTTAGGAAAAATTAAGGGTGACATTCTTAATTTCTGCATTTAACAAATAGTGGTGGGAGCTTTGATTATGTAAATTGAAATACACCTTGTGACTTTATTCAGATCAATTTTTATTTTCTAGGTTTCATTAGATAAAAGACGTTGACGTTTTCCCCCCATGTATGTCACTCGTTAATTTGGCCATAATAATAATAAAAAATAATAATAATTACGGTTTATGGTGACCTGCAGGTTAAATTACAAGAATTTTTACATTATTAAACACACCTAAACAAACAATTATGTAATCAGCACCGATATTACATAACATAACATTATTTTATTTTTTTCCACATACATGTAAATACACTGTATACAATAAATGCATATAAGTATAAACAATGTGGAGGAGATCAAGAAAATAAGCCAAAGGCCTGTCAAGTCCTTGTCTCCAGTATAGAAAAAGATTAAAATAAAAGGTCCTCCCAGACCACAATTCGATAGCCAAAGAGTGGATTGGGAGGAAGGTATGAAGCAAAAAAGTTAATCTAAAAAGCCTGGTGTTTGTAGATCCAACTCAATCAAAGACATACATGTAATTATCATGAAAAACAAAAGTTGATATGAAACAGTGTCATGAAGGAAAAATGCACTTTTAACTATGAGAAAGAGAAGTTTTTGTGTATAAATAACTAGTCATGAACAAAGAATATTTAGTATATAATGTTACCTTCCTCAAAAATTCCAATTCGATGGCCAAAGAGGAAAGTGAGAGGAAGGCATGGACCATAATAAATATTCAGGAATAAAGTCAGAATTTCAGTAAAACAATATTAAAAAGGAATACATGAAGCAAAATGGTCTGAAACTAATGTACAAGGCTCCAGACTTTGTACAATTTTGCATAATACTGAACAACCAATTTAACAAAATCACTCAATATTATTTTGATTAGTTTTATATTTAGAAATAAGAGCATCTTTATAAGATTGTTTGAATGACTTAATGTGAAACACACATATTTAACCCCACTGGCGATGAGGATAAAAATACCTTACCCAAGGACATAACAAGATGCCACAAGCTTGGCTTGAACTAACAACCTATAGATTTTCAGACTCGCCTACATGTGCTCCTCCAGAAAGGGATGTTGTTTAAGGCAATTTACTGTATTTTTGGAATTCAAATTAAAAGGACAAAATTGTCTTCAACATAATTTTGAATGAACAACCTGTAAATTATACTTAAGCCAGACCTGGTTTTGATTGCTAAGATGAATGTATTTGTGAAGAAACTTGAATCTGATCAAACCCAACATGGAGTTTTCTGTTCAGCACTTAATGACTACGGTTACAATTTGGCTGTTTGTTCCATTTTAATCTACGTCCCCTCTTGGTTCAAAGGTTTGATTTAAACTGCATTACAATTCATGATATTTGTTTGTAGAAATTCTTAGGATCATAAGTTTAACTTGAATTTCAAAAATTAAAATTAATCATGTATAAAAATATTAAGATTTGTCCTAATTCTGAGTTATTCTTTACCAGTGGTTATGTAAATGAAATGGAATAGCCTTTTAAAGACCTTGTTCTGTACCTGTATGCTTAGTGTACTTGTTACACAGCTTTGCGTCATAATGATAACATAAATTGTGCTACATCGACAGCGACATCGTTTACCTTTATGCTATGAGGCAAGTTAGCATTCAGCATTCACATTTTGTAGCAACTCCTATCATTTCCTCGGTCAAATAGGACATCCACACCATTAAGGGCACCTGTTTACCAAATTTGGCAAAGGCTTTGAATAAAAGATGAAATCAATACTTTATGAGAGAGAAAAGGTTAATGATAAAATATTTTGAGGGTAATAGATATTGAGATACTGAATCCGTTCTCAAGGATTGTTCAGAATTTTAATATACAATATAGTTATGACCTAGAAATTATAGAGGCATAATAGATCTGAAGCCTTTATCATGTTTTATCAGATCTAGGCCCTATGAACCTCATGTTGCCATTGCAGTTTAAATTGCTCACCAACCATGCCACTAAATATGATTCTGACTGGTAGTGGTATAATGCATTACTGAATGTAGGAAGGCCATACAAACAGTATCTTTATTTATTTATTTATTTATTTATTTATAACAATTGGCAAAATGCCATGACATACCCAATAGTGGAAAACACTAAATTAAAGGGTTGCCAAAAAACATCAAAATGGTGGACAACACACAAAAAAAATAGATTAAATAAAAAGTGAGATGAGATGAAGATGAGAAGACAAAAAAAATGAGAGAGAGATAGAGAGGCATACCAAACGAATGAGACAAAAAAAAGGGAACCTGGCTACAAAAGGTTGTGGCAAGCAGATTTGAAAGAAGCCAATGAGGGGCATTTGACAATATCCTCTGGAAGATAATTCCATATGGTGGGTACAAATGGATAGAATGACATTTTGGAAAGAGTCAGCCTGCAGAAAGGCGGATCAAGAGAAAGACTATTGAGGTTACGAAGAGTGGGTTTTGGGTGTGGTCTAAAGGGGTTCGGAGAGGAGCATAAGTTGTTCAGAATCTTGTAAAGATGGCACAAAGCAGCAATGTCACGGCGCTTGGACAGAGAAGGCAGATTGGATTCAGCAAGGAGGTCTTCATGAGATAGTTTCCAAGACTGCAGAATGACTCTGCATGCAAATCTCTGTGTGGATTCCAGCCTGTTGGTAAGAGTGATGTTCAGTGGATGAAATGTTATGCTTCCATACTCAAGGGTAGGCAGGGCAAGAGCAAGGTATAGAAACCGTCGGGTGGAAGATGATGCACTGTTGAATGTTCTGTGAATGTAGCCGATGATTCTCCTGGCTTTCTTGCAGATGGAGTCAATGTGGACGTTCCAAGATAGACCTTCAGAAATGTGGATACCCAGAAATTTCACAGAGGAAACTCTTTCGATCACCTGTTTGTTTAAAGTAAATTCGAGGTTGGGAAACGGATTCTTCTTGGTGGAGATAACCATAAGTTTCGTCTTACTGGCATTGGCAGTGAGGTGGTTGCTAACAAACCAGTGATGGATAGAATCAATGTCTGTCTGAAAACTGTTGATGTCGATGTCGTCACAAATGGGTTTGTACAAGGTGGTGTCGTCTGCATAAAGGACCAAAGAGCTATTAGGAGAAAACGAAGAAAGAGAAAGGTCATTAATGTAGATCAGAAAAAGAAGAGGCCCGAGAACAGAACCCTGGGGTACGCCAGACAGGACAGGAACAGGTTCAGAAGAGATGCCATGGACGGAAACAGATTGGGTTCTACCGGAGAGGTATGATCTTAGCCAGCATAGAAGAGGACCTGTAATCCCAACAGATTGAAGTTTGAGCAAAAGAGGATTATGAGGGACTTTGTCAAAAGCTTTACTTAGGTCAAATAAAGCAACAACAGTATCTCGGCATTGATAATTTGTAGAACAGAATATAACTAATAATACAAAGATATGCCTATATCATAAAAAGATTTTTAAAAAATAACAAGGGATCAACTAATATTTTTGCTTTTGATAACTTTTTAAAGCCAAAATTAAACTACTGCAAAATCAACCATTTTAAGGATTGATAAAATTTGACTAAAAATGTCTCTCAATTCAAGATTTTTCTGTGTAGAAATTCTTTGGATTTGGTATGATTTTGACTGTAATTTCAAAACTTTTTTGTAAATTTTTTTTGGGAAATAATCTAGTTCTCAATCAATAATGATCTATCCTAATAGTTATTCTTTGGTGGTTTAAATGTAATTGAAATGGACAGTTTTTATGACCATGTTCTGTATCTGTATGCTCAGAGTATTGTTACTCAGCTTTGCGTCATGATATATATAAGTCGTGCCACGTCGTATTTGGTGACAACACCATGCATTTACCTTAATGTAATGAGTGCAAGCATTCATATTTTGTTGCAACTCCTGTGATTTCCTCAGTCAAATAGGACATCCACACCATTGAGGACACCTGTTTGTCAAATTTTGGCAAAGGATTTGAATTAAAGATGAAATCAATACTTTGCGGAAGAGAAAGGTTAATGATAAGATATTTTGAGGGTATGGATATTGAGATATTGAATCCATTCTCAAGGATTGTTTCAAATCAAGTAGACACGGTGTGCTGAGAGATAACAGAATTTTCATATAATACGATCTAGTTATGACCTAGAAATCTAGATATAGAGGCATTTGAAGTCTGTATCATGTTTTATCAGATAAAAACTGAACGTAATGTTACCTGTGGTCGATTTCACTAATTAAAACGCATCGTTAACACATCGTAAGACAGAACATATCAGTCTCTCATCGCAAATTTACGATCACATTTTGGCTCATTGCAAAGTTGCGGTGTGTTGGAATTTTCCCCATGCAATATTCGTATACATTGCGATGCATCTCACGCTTGCGAATTGTTTTTATGTCTTTGTGAAATGCATTCTAGCTACGCATTCTCTAGAACACATTGCAGCTACGATGCATCGCAATTGTTTAGTGAAATCGACCACTGGTTACACAACTCGATACATAATATCATTTCTGAAGTAAAAATTTGATTCATTTATCATTTTTTGATTCATTTATCATTTTGAAAATAAAAATGGCATGTCACTGCAGTTTGAATTTCTTCCCAATCATGCGACTGAAAATGTAATGATAAATTAGTTTTAACTGGAATTAGATATTATGCATTACTTGATGTGCATACAAGCAGTATCTCAGCATTGAATTGAAGTACTTGAATGAAACAAATAAAATGGGTACAGATTTCAAGAAGGCAATAAAAATTAATAAAACCCAACTATTTGTAAGCTTGAAAAACCAAGAAATTCTGTTTTGAGAACTGTTTTTTGTTATTAAAATTAACATTTCAAATTCAATCACTTTTAGGATTGATGTTATTTGACTTAAACCTCTTTCAAGCTCTTTTGGGGAAATTCATCATTACCCAATCAAGATGTGCAATATGACATTTATAAAAAATCTAAATGTATACATCTGATATGTTGATTTACCTTTTCAGTCTGTTGATAACTTACCTGTTTTGTTTGAAAGTCAAATATTTACCTAGTAACTCTACAAAATGAATTAGGCTATCATTGTGCTTTGAAAACCTACCGTATTGTTTCTATTAATAGCACATTCTCTATCCCCCATACCCCCATCCCAAAAAATTTCAAAGAGAAGTGTTAAAAAACATTTTGTAGTATTTTCGTGCATCATTAAGCTTTAACCAACAATCGCTATTAACAGGAAACGGTACCAATGAGGTCGCGATCCCGGAAATGATGAAAAATTGTCAGTACTTCCGGGTTATCGAGGGCCATATGACAGTAAGTTGCCGTAATTGTTAAGCTTACTTCGCGATTTTGTGCAAATTTTGATGTTGAAAATTGGTCTCTAATAATCACCCACCCCTCATGAAATGCTGCACAGTGGGCGATTATTAGGAACAATATGGTATTTATTTTTGCTGACATTTTACCAGTTTGTGTTATCTAAGAATCTTTGTTTGTTTTTTTAATTTGATTTTCACAGCAACAAATGCAAGAGGTGCTAGATGCTATGTTTGAGAAAAAGGTAAGGCTTATACCCAATTGTTACCTATTTAGTGCACATATTTGTAAGTACGAGGGGGGAACAAAAAGTTTAAATAATCAATAATACAGCCGTATCGCCAACATTTGCCTCTTTTGATTGGCTAAAAGTTACTGAAATATGCAATCAGTGTTCTGATTGGCCAATTGCGATCACATGTTTTATCACATGATCGCTTTCAGCAATCATCATGCACAATACTCGATGATAGATCGATTACTGATCAGTAATCCATTAAATTTCTGCCAACGAAATCTAGTGATTTGCGAGGTGAAAAGGATGTTTTCTGACAGATTTAGATTTTTCATACATCAAAGGGGTATGTATGAACGGAGTTCATTTACATGTGTCCGTGCGCAATAGCTCTTGATTTGGCATGTATCGTGATTCTGAACGCCACCTGCCCTCGGGCCAAATCAAGTGATTACACACGGATACATATAAATTAACGTTAAATTTTTTAAAGTTCTATTCATTAAATGAAGTGTCAAGCAATGGATGAATTTGGACATGTAAAAAAACTTGGTTATAGACCGCTTGACTGTGATGTCAATGTCACTGTTTTGCCCAGCAGTATATGCACGTGCATCATTCATAAACTAATTTGTATGTTTTTGAAATTCCCTTCCGGATTGAATGATGATTGTATAGAAAGATATGTCATGGTAAAGCGAGAATTTTGATTTTGAAAGCATGGTCCCTGATCAAAGCAAGCTGCACGCATACTGCTAGGCAAAACAATGAAACAGTAACAAAAGTCAACTGGTGTATCCCATAAAAAGCGTTAACTGCCTTGAAATAAATGGAATAATGGTAGTCAAATCACACACAGACTGATGTATAGTTGCAAATAAGGCAAAAAAAAGAACTTTGTCTCAGCTTACTTAAGGTCAAAACCCTAAGCGCTATGCGTTTTTTTTTTTTATATATAGTAAAAAAGGGCTACGCGGATGCGGAAATACCCCCTATTTTTTTTTTATTGCATTTTTCAGCCACTATTTTTTTTTTACGGCCGTTTATTTAACTTTTTTTTTTCCAGTAGAGGAAAAAAAGATGAAACAAACTGAAAATCTCTCAAAAACCTAAAAAAAAAAAAAGAAATGCGCTAAATTTGGATTTTTAAAAGCTATGTGCGCGGGAAGCTGAGACAGACTATTTTTTTTCTTTGGCCTAATGATTATTAAAATTTTTTTGGTTCAGATGAATGCTGAAGAACATATTTGAAGAATAACAGAGAATTGAACTGCAAAATAATTTAAGAGAAAAATGGCTCTCATCTCCATGGGCTGTTAAAATCCATGTGATGTATTTTATCTTATGACATTTTTGTGAACAAGAATGTTTAGGGAAGTATACCTTATCCCATTGTTCTGGTGAACAGGATTTTATGGATTTATAAATCTAGAAGATGCATTATGGTAAAGGCTGTATAAACAGTATTGACAAAGTTCTAGTAATTCCTTTGCAGGGCCTAGGGATATGCACTTGATCCCTGCTTGTCTTTCAAGTTTATGCTATGTTTAGATGCTAAACTGTGCATACAGATTTTGTGCTTGTGATACTACTAGCATATAAAAGGTTGAAGCTAGCAAAAAGGCTAAAAATGTGTATTTTTAAAGTAAAATTTGCAACTAGTATCTTCAACTTCTGAGCTTCAAGATTTCCAGAGAGATAAATATTGTCGTCATTGCATACATGATAGAAAAATGATGAAGGTCAGGCTTAAGTTAGATTTTTCATTGCTTACAATGTCATCATGCTGAGTGACAGTGATTATGAAAAAAATGGTAAAGAACTGACCAGTGACCAATTAAATTTGTCGTTTTGGCACACATTTTAATGCCAAGTGTACAAATTTGACTGTCCATCTCAAATGAGCCATAAATGCAGAAAACTTCATTTTGGGCTAATACATGTCAAGGTTGTAATTTGCCGAAATTTATTTTTTCAGATTGACAATCCTTGTGCTTACTTCAAAACACCGGCAAATTTTCATTTCAAGAAAGTGATTGGAAATGTAAAATATATCTGTAAATTTTGAGGACAATCAACAGAAAATATAGGGCTTACTGATCTTTGAACGTGCTTATCTCAGTTATACATTTTACTCCCTGACAACATTTGACGTACCATAACTTGACTTCTGGAAATGGAGTGAAGATGAACGCAAAACCCAATGTCTGACAGTTCTAAGCAATCAGAGCATAACCCAGACAAAATGCTAATAGGGTCTAGACTATGAGCTTCAATATGTCATTATGGTAGAGACACTCGGTGTTCAAAAGTTGATAAAAACATTATAAAAACATAAAAGTTTGACCAACTGTTCAAAAGTGGTGTTTTTTAGACATGTTTACCAGGCGTATTCTGTATGCAAAGACCCATGGTGGTGCATTTACAAACGGGACCAACAACTTAAATGGGACTTCTGCACCAACAACTTAATGGGACTTCTGCACCAAAGAATAATTAATTAGACTGACATTACTTGCTCAAGAAAATAAGAAGATGTGGTCCGTCTGGGGATTTAATCTGGACATGGTCCATCTGGGGATTTAATCTGGACATGGTCCGTCCGGGCATTAAATCTGCACCTCAGTATTATAGTCCTGTGCTCCAAATGCATATTCAGTCACATTTCCTCTACATGTAGTGACATAATTTGAGGATTTTTCCCAATATCCATAGTCCTATATGCAAATTGCAATTGATGTATCGCCTATAAAATCAATCCCAACATTCACAAGCTAAAACTCGGTACGCTAGACCGAAGGCTGATTAGTGCCATGAGCTGTGTGGGTGTAAAGCTCGGCGCACACCTAATAAATCGGGAGGAAAAACATCTTTAGCGGAAGTTGTAGGGCTTGTCTTGAACGCAAGCCTGCTTAAAAGCAATATAGACATTTTAACTGTTGCGGTTTACATTCTATCTCATTTTAATGGGGTGATTTTGTGATGTTTAGGAGATTGTTTTTATCAATTATCCTATTTGTTTGAAGTAATGGGGAAGATGGAAATGGTTGAAAAAAACACGGAAATCGGCAAATGAATGAGGCACCTGCAGCCCTTGATTCCAGAAAGTGTTGATAAAAGCGAGAAGTGATTTGGATTATGGAGATAATATTTTCAAGAACTGACATATCAGCAACATAACTAGTTTGTTAGTTTAGATACCTTGGCATTTTGATTTATTTAAGATGAACGTAAATGCACTAAATGCTTGTTTACAAAAAATTGATAAATCTGTAGTGTTTTCTTCCCTTGAGCAGTTTCAATTTAAAAACGGGATAATTTTTTGTATATTTTGTATCAAATATTCAATCAAACTTGTAGAACTTGTGTATTAATTTCATAGGCATTAAAACATGCATACTCAGAGTGATGTATAGATCTCTGTAAACATAATCTCAAAATGCTGCCGTGTTGCTGTGTAAATTTCCCGAAGGCGTTGCCAATCTTTTAGAAAGACTCTTTATCAATTTAATGTTTCAAATTTTTAAACAATATCTATAACAAATTCCTGATTTTCATATCACTTGGTAAATATCAGTCAGAATATTATATGATGATGACATGACAATATTTACTTTAATAAATGACGAACCACTTTTATTGTGATTATGTATTTTATCGTGTGCAATATCCCTAGCAGCAAATATGATTAGGATATGAGGTGTAATAAAAGTTCATGAATGTAAGAATGATCCAAAATTCATTTCAGAATTTTTGTTCATTATAAAAATGCATTTCTAATATGTTCTTTTACTGACAGGCACTTTGAGTTTGTCTAGAAATGTTGAAAATCTAAGAGGGGCGGGGTGGTAACTGGGTATTCCGACAGGGTAACCACCTGCGTTAGCAAAAAGGTGAGACCTGGACAGGTCTCGAGACTTGCAATATAGGGTATCAAAATTGACCTGGTACTCTGCAAGTCACACATAGGGTATCAAATTTGGCTTTTAAGCCTTTGATAGGTTATCAAACTATGAAAGAATGGTTGAATTAATGATAACGGTGCCTTAAATTACTTCAAATACCTAGAAACACTTCTTAAGAGTGTTCAAATGGTGTACAGTTACATTTTACCTAGGATTTCTAGTAATAATTATTTCGTCACATTTGCGTACGGTCTCATATAGGGTATCCATTTGAGCAGGTATGGTATCGGATAGGGTATCCATTCAAACAGATATGGTATATGTATGGTCTCAGATAGGGTGTTATTTCATCCATTTTTGCCAGTTTTTGGTCTTACATAGGGTCACCTTCAGAACCTGCGGAACTCGGATGGTTACCCGGAAACCAATATCAGTTTTACCAATATACTGGTAGCATTCTGGATGTTAGTGATCACCCTGGAGAAAAATCGAGTACTATTCTAGTACAATTTAAGTACAATTCTAGTACAAGATTGGAATGTGCACATTTGGAACATAATTCTAGTACAATTTAAGTACAATTCTAGTGCACAAAATTTGTACTAGAATTGTACTTAAAATGTTCTAGAACAAGAATGATGTTCCAAATGTGCACATTCCAATCTTGTACTAGAAATGTACTCGATTTCTACCAGGGCAAGGTTGCTTTTTATTCTAATATTTATAATTATAAGCTTACACACCACTTGAACCGACTCTATATATCCCCTGTACTATTCTATGGTGATTAAGACTTTGCTAAAGTCGAAATATCAGGCCCTCTTATCAAATTCTATAAAATAATGAATTTAAAAATTCCTTTTTTTTAATGTTAGCTTATTTTTTAGAATTCTTAAATTTACAAGCTTCATCATCAGGGAAGGAAGGACTTGTCATGACAAAGATGGAAAAGAAAGATATAATAGTGACCTGAGCTTTTTCTCTTCTTAAACTCTGAACGTTAAATGATTCCAAAATGATGGTTTGTAATCCATTATGGGTTTGGAATCAAAGTGAAATATATTCATTTGAAGTTTAACTGTGCAGATTAATTAAAGTTCGCTTTGAAACCAACTAAAACAATCTCTAATTTTAAGAGACATTTGGAAAAATAAACATAAATAGGGACTTTTTGAAATAAACAAGTCCTAACTTCAAATTTATCATCACAACTGTTTACAGCAAGATGTTATATCATCCCCTCATCCCAGAGTACAAAACATGACTTCAGGGTTTCATCATTCTCATCTCTTTAGCGATTCAAAAAACATGATATATTGTTTCAGTAGTACATTTTACATTGTGGTACATATTCTCAAGAGTTCCTAAACATTTTATAAAAGCTCTTCAGTAATCCATCATTGTTTTTAGGAAGGTGGTTGTCACCAATTTTGCGTGGTATATTTGTATGCCAATGAAGCGGTTTCTTTGAGGCAATGGATGTCGGATGCAAGGTATATTTACAGTTGCTGACAGGTATAATGAGACATGTTGTAGAGTAAATGAGGATACACTATGGGGCAAAGTAGTGATGTAGAAGCATATACACGTCATACATGCTTTGTGTTTGAATAGCTTGCGTTTGCTACTATTTTATTCATTTATTCATGATTTATGGTCCATACTTCTCAAAATTTAGTAATGCAGCTTGTTAAATTCCCTTATCATACTCTCGTTTATTTTCCAATTTTATATGGATCCAATCCGTTAGATTTGATATCTGCAATATGTCATTCATGACTGGCTGTGCAGTGTCGTATATGAGAAATTTACAGTTTAGATATTCTTTTTGTAAACTTTGAGACGAAATTCTCTTTTCTAGAAAGTGTTAAGTTTAGTTAGTTGTTCCTGTGGGTGTCAGGGTGTCTTTGTCATATTAAAAGTCTGTTGGTGCCAATTTGACTTCAAATATTACTTCAAGTTGTCCTTGATGTGTTCATGAGCTTTAAGGTGTCTGGTCAATGATAGATCGGCCCGCAGATTTCCAGTAAAATTCTGTATGAATGATATTTTATCGATGTAGAACCGATTTTTAAGATAAAAATTGGGGGTCACCGGACTCGTGCAAGTTGGTTTAAAAACAGTATTTTTGGAGGGTTTTTTGGGAAAATTTGTACAGGGTCTATGGGAAATGTGGCAAAAGTGACATTATTTAGTGTTGATTCAAAAAATCTGCCCGAATTTTTTCACAACAGTTGCGCACAAGTATGTTCTTTCAAATAAAACAATACAAATTGGGGTCACTGAACTAATTTTCCAGAAAAATATTAAAATATGGCAACTTTTAGCTTCAAAACACTACTCAGAGTATATGCGCATGCGTATTGCGGCACTTACCAACTCGGAAACTAGCGCGTACTGGTACACGTGGATGGCGCGTGGACCAGACACCTTAAGTTCTAATTCTGAGAATGATATTGCTTTCTGTGGCCATTGCAACTTAAGGTGCAATTCATGATTTTGATGTGGCAAAAACCTTGCTTCTTTTCTAGCTAAATGAAAAGTAGAGCACAACATAAATATATACTAAAAATGTCACTTGATTCTGATCGTTCGTTTCCAAGTTACAAGCTTTTCAGCATTTTGAAAATCCCCCGGGAAAATCCCCATAGGCTTCTGTGTTTTAATTACTGTCGGGGCCCCAACAATAATAAGAAAATGACCCATTTTCTCAGTATTTTTTTTTTAATGCAAGCACATTATGAAAGAATGGTTTTGGGATCGTAACATATATTTGTTGAGGATTCTTATAAGCTAAGAAACTCATTGATAGAGGTGACCTTGAGGGTGAAAAGTGGATCATGAATTGCCCCTTTAATGAACACAAAACATGCATGCATGTTTCCCATACTTTGTCATTAAAAAAACAAAATCTGATGTGTCATTGGCATAATTCCCTGGTCACATAACCTTGCGACAAAGTTATGATGTGTTTATGGCGTCAGTTCAGCAGACGCTGATCAGACACCGGCCGGTGTCCGACCGGTGTCTGTGAGCCGTAGAGACACCGCAAGCATGCCGCAAGAATTTGATTCCGAGTTAAAACCTTGTGGTTTGTATACGATGTCTTCAGTTATGGTCACATAACCACCGGCGTCCGACCGGGCATAGCGAGCATTCACTGGTGTCATACCAGTGTCATACCGGCGTTGCAGCGTTGTGGCTTATGTGACCAGGGTATTAGACTGAAATAACCCAAATTTGATTGTTATGCATGCTCAGCTTGGGTTAAAAATTATGCTTAGTGTGGAGCCTCCCCCCTCCCCCCAATTTGATTCCCATGCTCATGGTGGGATAAAAATGGCGACGAATCTGGAACCTCCCGTCGAAAATAAAATCATCCAGTTGCAGTTGTATTTACATCTGTATGCTGTTTGTTCTATAGGAACAGGTATTATAGGCCAAACAAAAATTTATTGGACAATTTAAACAAAAATCCATGGTAGAGGTTGCATTTACAAACCATGGGGCCCTGCACTCTGGATTCCTGTTTACACTGTCCAATAAATTATTGAGTGGCCTATAGTAACATTCACTTGTCTCAGTGCACCTTTAGGTTGACTGACAGCAGGTGCACAAGTGCTATATTTTAATAGATGTGTGAGTTTTCAGTGAATTTCAACTTGAGAGGAGAAATTGATTTTTCTGTTTCTATTGACTGTCTTCTGTCTCTGACAATCATATAGGGAATGTTCAGTTTGCAAGGTTGTCTGAAATTCAGAATTTGCAATGAATGAGTCAATGGACGGCAGGTAGCTGCTATACGAATATGTGAGATATGTATATTTGCATTGGAAACAAAATGTCTTGCTTGCTTGTTCAGGCTGAAAATATTGTTGCCTTTTAGAAAATATGTGGGAAAGAAAGTATATATCTTAATATCGGTTGTTCTTGGTTCTTGCACCATCAACACGGAAATGGGAATATTTTTTGACCAATTTTAGATGACGGATTTGATAGCAGGCTTAAAAGTTTAAAGTGTAGTTTGACTGAAGGTTATTTCAGATAGAATGCAACAAGTGTGAAAATATTTTGCTCAAATGTTGCAATCTTTGACCCCATCTGGAGATAGTGGTACATAATGGGGCATGCAGAAAACTGAACTTGAAATCTTGTGCAAAATCAAATTACTGTCTCATATGACCTGAAAAGCGAATCTTCACTGATCTTATCATTGAAATTCAAATACGTTAATTTGCGTGAAATCTTTACCAAAAGCTTTTGACCTGAGACAAGTTTTAGGCCATTATGGAAGCGAATTGATATAATTGATTAAAAAGATAGATTGTATTTTTGCATTGAACTTGAAGCTTGTTCTCATGTTACATATTTTCCCTCCAAATTCCCATTCTTTTAAGTTTTGAATACAATCGTGCATTGTACTTTGTAGACCAACTTTGACCATGGAGGGGGTTGTCACTGACATGTGGTACACTAGTGGTTTAAAGTATTTCCGCAAAAACACTTTATTCAGCCATATCTCACAAGGCATTTATAAGTGAACTATGGGGAACCTTATGTTGCTTTTGGTCAGATCTGATAGGTAATCTAGTTAAGTGTAAATTTGAGCTCCGAATGGTATCAACTTTCTCACGTATAGGTAGGGGCAACAACACAAATAGGTCGAAAAACATGATTTTTAGGTCAAATTTGATTTGACAACACCTGGGTCAAGGTCACTTCACCGCTCAAGTTGAGTGTTCATGTGGAATGTGTATATGTTCTAGAGTGACAAGCAGGCGATGAAATGTCCTGGTCACACTTGACTTCGCCAAGAGAATGCTTGGAAGCTAACGAAAAATGATCCTTCAACGCTACCCAGTTTACCAAAATAGGGCCCTGGTAAAAGTGGAATGGGCCCTGGCGGTATATGACATTTTAAAATGTTTTAAGAGGTTTTCAATCTGTCATAAACCGTCACAAAACACTCCACATTCATCACAACCCAATTTTGCAAACTGGTGGGGAGTTGAAGGATCATTTTTCGTTAGCTTCCAAGCATTCTCTTGGCGAAGTCAAGCGTGACCAGGATATTTAATCACCTGCTTTTCACTCTAATATATACACATTCCATATGACTACTCAACTTTAGTGGTGAAGTGACCTTGACCCAGGCGTTGTCAAATCAAATTTGACCTAAAAATCATGTTTTTCGACCCATTTGTGTTGTTGCCCCCTACCCGTACGTGAGAGGGTTGATCCCATTCGGTGCTCAATTTTACACTTAACTAGATAATCTATCAGATCTGACCAAAAGCAACATAAGTTTCCAGATAAATAATTATAAACGCCTTGTGAGATATGGCTGAATAAACTGTTTGTGCAGAAATACTTTAAACCGCTAGTGTATATTGGAATCCTCAAAAGATTTCATTTGAGGTGAATTTTTGTATATTGATAGATGGGTAGTTGTTACAGATCCAAATTGGGAAAAGTATACTTTAGGTCCCTTCAAAAACTATACCCTAACCCTAAACCCTAAAACTAACCCTAACCCTACACCCTAACCCTAACCCAAAATTAAGCTTAACCCTAACCCAAAATTAAGCTTAACCCTAACACTAACCCTAAGCCCTAGCCCTAAAATTCTTGATGGGACCTAAAGTACACTTGGTCCAAAAATGGAGTAATGGGTCGTAAAATATCTTTAATTATATGCTTCGTTTCAGTTGAAGTCAAATGCATGCAAAATAATGTGTTGCAAAAGTCAATGGATAAATAGGTCTTTCACCTCATAATATTGGCTTATTAGCATGATTTTGATCAAATGATTGACTAATTAATCACGAGATCTGAAGATTTTGCAAAGTATTATTTGCATCGCCTTATTAGCTGCATATATTTGTGTTATCAAGTTCATGAATTATGCAACTAAGTTCTGATATGCATAAATTGTACGGAAATTGATAATAGTCTTCGTTTGTATCTGAAGGTGAAGGTACATTAGCAAGGTGAAGGTACATTAGCATCCCTGTGTAAATAGATAATATCTGTGACTCAAGAGCAACATATGTAAGGCCAAGTAAAAAATTAAACATGTTTCTCGTCCTGGTTTTTGAAAAAAAGGAGGAAGAGGTACTTTTTATTTTTTATTTCAATGTCAATGCAAAATCGCCTCATTAATGGCCCATTCTCACCCAGTGTATCGATACCAGATGTATTTAGGAGGATGTCTTTTTTACTTTTGAGTTTCAGACATACTGGATGGTTGATCCAAACAAAATATGCTTAAAATAGTCCTTGAACTGAATGCATAAAATACAAAAAATAAAAAATAATCCTTAAAAAACGATGTGGGAGGGGATGAGAAACATTTATTTTTTTACTCGACCTAAATTCAACTTTATGTTCTGTGTTGAAATTTCAGATTGGTCTAGAATTGAGAAATTAATAAGACATGGGTTCTCAATTAAATTTGTTTGCGGGCCATTAAGGACAAACACCAGTTTAAAAATACATCTTGGAGAGCCAAATTAAGACCTTTTTCAATGCTTTTCCTATGTACTTCTGTACTCAAGAGGCGATCGAAGGGCCAAATAAAAGTAGTTCGCGTGGCCGCTATTTGAGAAGGCCTGTAATAAGATCACTTTATTCATGAAATTGAGATTGGAGATAAGATTCTCCATTATTTTAAAGTCTGAACTGTATCACCAGTTTAACATGGTAGTGTTGAAAGTCAATTCAATCGATATAACAAGATTAGTTGGAATTTGTGCAAATCTTTTAAATTGTGTTTTCCTCACTTTGGTGTCTGTAAACTTTATAGAGCTGATTTACTTCAAAACTTGATTGAGCTGATTTACTTCCAGGTATATTACACAGCTGCCGAGCAGCTGTGTCCTGGATCTCTAAGAATCTTTCTTCTGGCAACATTTGAATTGACCATAACTTCGAGATGCTTTGAGCTATTGTCATCAAACTTAGACGCAATAGCAATGACCCCCCTATTTATTTCACATGATATTTCAAGGTCAAAAGGTCATGCAGGGGTCACATAGGTCAAAAATACTATTTTTCTTTAAAAAGATTCAACTCCAACAGAAAATAAGCGACTGCGACGTGGTTTTGGCATTTGCAATGTCTTTGGTCAGTGCACAAAATTTACTCAAATAAAAAAAATCAGAGCTCATTAAGGGTCACTTCCTGGTCAAATTTGAAATAATTTGTAAAAGTCATCAAAAATCAATATCTGCCCAAGTGCAAGGTGGTATAATTATTCTACTTGCACAGATAGATTGGCAAAATTATACTGAACAAATCTAGATGACCTTGACCCCATAGGTCAAATTTTCAAAATGCTCCAATTGACCTGAAATTTGATATGGATGTACTTTAGGACGGTGTGAGCGACATAAACACATTTTTAAAATCATCCGAGGTCACTAGAAGGGGGTCTTTAGGGGATCAAAGGTCAAATTCCAAAAATGGTCCGATTGACCTGAAATTTGATATTGATGTACTTTAGGACGCCCTGAGCAACATAAACACATTTCTAAAATCATCTGAGGTCATTACATTCCTAAAAATAATAATTCATTTCTGAAAATTCAGCAGCTGTGTTCATATGTCTTTAGACCTCTAGTTGTGTATTTGTTTGTCGTATGTAATATTAACATCCATGGACTTTGCTTGTCAAATGAAGCCTAAAAAACTCAGGAATAAAATTAATATTTCTGTAAAAATCAAGATTTAAAGCAAATAAAAAACTGGACCATCCTGCCTCCCTTAATCCAAACATTTCAAGGTATTCAACCAATTATAGCGCATAAGTTCTACTTGCCTAAATTCTCACTGCATAAAACATCTTTCTTTCTAAAACAACTTTCTGATCTTTCTGTTCACTGGAGTGCCCAGGAAGTTTTGAGTGGCAGGGCATAAGCATCAGTTTCTCCCAAATGACATGAGAGTAACAAGAAAAAGGTACAACCAAAATTTTTTTGACGTAGCTTTTGTAAACTAAAAAGAAAAAAGTCGCATATCTGCGTAGACAACTTTGTCAAATCAAATCTGTACTGCTTGCTTAAGAAGAGGGGATTTTGCTTTGAAAAAATTTAATCAGTCCTTGATATAAGGCGTAAAAAAAAAATTGATGTGTTGCCCTCACCCGCCCGGTCGTAAATTTCGAAATTCTACGACCAGCATTTTTATTTTTATTTTTTATTTTGTACACATTTGTTGTAATTTTTTTAATATTTACGTGTTTTTCGCCTTGAAAATGCAGTAAATACTTCGGCGACTCTACGGACATGTTTTTGTTTTGG
>JXSR01S004590.1:69378-80329 GCA_000969725.1 Ophiothrix spiculata
AAAAAAAAAAAAAAGTCCGACCGTCCGGTCCTCCCGTTTTTTGGCCCATGAGGGCAACACAACAATTTTTTTTTTTTGGCCTAATTATAACATGATCAGTGTCAGAATGCTCGTGAACATCATTATTTCCATGTAAAATGTGAATTCATGATAAATTTCAAACATGCTAAAATAATTTTCAAATTATAAAGTTAACTCAACAGATGCATTTGAAGGTTATTCACTTTTTTAAAAAATTGCTAAACCAAGTGGGAATTTGATTAAAAGTCTGCAACTGCCACAGAGCAGCATGAGAAGTCCCCATAAATCTAGGCTAGAAACTGAAGACGATTAGTCTGGAAAGAATATGAGACTTAAAAGTAGATGAACCGATTCTATTGTGATTCTAAAACATTGCCGGTTGTATGTTATGGTATCTTTGTTCTTTCTTTGAAAATGTAACTGAATCTCCTCTGAAAACATGTAGGTTGGTTACATGCCGATTATATTTTCTTATGTGTTTAAATCTGAAAGGGAAATGAAACAGTATATATTTTGAGCAGACTTTAAAAAAAAAGGTGTTTGATTTTCTTGTTTTCTTTGCAGACAAAAGTAGATGATCACATCATAGATCAGGGGGATGATGGGGATAATTTCTATGTTATTGATAGGTAAGTTGAGTCATTTTTTGATTTTAACTGTTATAAAAACCATTTTGCCTGCTATGCAGGGTTCCAATGTATGTTGCCAAGCAGTGTTGTATACAGAAGAATTTAAAGGAGTATGGTCCGATTGCTTCAACATTTTTCAAACTTTTCGAGATTTTGGTACCAAATTATTTGCTCATGTTTTTCTCAAAATCCATGTGAAATTTCACGGATTAGTTATGTTCTGCTTTTGAGATGTATATGAAAATGTGTCTAATTATGGTAACCATGATTAATTTTACACAGTAACATATAGGCAGCTCTGAAATACAAAATGGCCCATAAAATAAAAACGGTTTGACCAATTCAGATGGAATTTGAATTTTTAAGACCTCTTTAGTGTTCATCTTTCACATGACATTGAAAACTAAAGTTTTAAAAATCGTACGAAGCTCCTTTAAGCTTGTACTAGCAGTAATTGATTAGTTTCAAGTGTCTAGCTAACTAGTGTGAGCATCATAAGTGAAATACACAGATCTGAACAAAAATAAACATCCATAAACATATATTGCTTTGGGTGTTAGAACATGATTTTTTGAGTCGAAAGTGTTGCTCAAAAGACTGCAAGCATAATGAGAGTCTATGAGCGGCTGTAGTCACCGAATAACTATTTGAGGATAAAAAAAATATTTTTGTGGAAACATTGGGCCAAGAGTAGTCAATATTTTTTATTTCTTTTCTGTGCTTCACCTCAAAGAAGCTACAACCCTGAGCTCCTGAATTCTGCAATCATTTTACATCGCAATAAATGATAAAACAACAGAGAATGATTACAATTGATATCAAAATTTTGGATGCTTCAATATTATTCTATGTCATGTTGTATGTAATTAACTAACATGTTTCAATATTACTCTATGTCATGCAAGAAATGTATTTTAGGTTATATGTTTGGTCCAAATTAAAAGGGGCAATTCATGATCCACTTTTCACCCTTAAGGTCACCTCCATCAAAATTAAGTTTTTTTTGGCTTCAATAAGAATCCTCAGTTGTCATATGTGGTTGCATTTTTGAGAAAAGTGAGAAAATGTGTCGTTTTCTAATTATTGTTGAGGCTCCAACAGTAATTACAGCACAGTAGCGTATAGATGGGGATTTTTAAAATGCTGAAAAATCTAATATAATAAACTAACTGTCGGAATCAAGTGAAATTTTCAGTATATATTTATGTTATACTCTTCGTTTTATTTACCTCGAAAAGAGGTGAGGTTTTTGTCACATCAAAATCATGAATTGCACCTTTAAGTTATTTTCAAGTGCCTTAGACGCAGTGCTATCTCTTCATATGGTGCACATGGCACATATTCCACGGATTCACTTTTATAAACGCATGGATTTTGAAAACTCAAATTTTATCGAAATTGGATTTGTTTTAATCTTTAATCATTTTATGCAATTTCAAAAGCAAACACAATAAGTAGTAGGATTATTAATAAGTGTGTGTTTTTGAAATAACAATTTCCTCCAATAAGCCTTGTTGCATATTTATCACACACAGCTGTACAACAAGCACAATTGCATAAAATAGGAAAAGAATAATTTGAGAGATTAAATCAGTAGATGAAGATTTCAGTTTGAAACTTATGATTGATGTTCTGTCATTAGATCTAATCCGTTTAATGCTTAATACCATTCTAGATTAATTCCTGGATTTCATGATTGAATAAATTATTATGTATTTAGTCTTAATTATGTATTTATGTCACAACAGTAATATCCTCAAAATACAACCTGTGAATCTGCCAAATTTTTTCCAAATAACTCCACATAGAATTAATCAGGCAAATCATAAACTGATAGATGATTGATAGATCATAAATCCATGGATAGATGAACTAGTTGAGCATTTCTGATGTTAAAAATTTGCCTAAGCACAGAAATGGCCAAAATAAATGCCAGAAAGATGTAGAACAGGGTTTTTTTATGAAAGAGCAAAGCTTTTGCAGCCATATGTATTATATTTCTGAAACTTAAAATCAAATAACCTAGGCACAATACAGATCTAAAAACATGCTGAGATTGTATATCTGTAAAGGGGAAAAATATAATAATTTTAGTTCATTTCTTTATTTAGTCAGTGCTATGTGCTTACATTTAATAGACTGAATAGGCATTTGTTTCCACTTAAAAAAGTTATGTATGAATAGTGTTTTTTTTATGTCTTCATAAATTGAATGTCTTCATGATACAGTGCATTGAAAGTATATTGCTTTGTACACCATGACTAAGTTAAAGCTTTAAGTATGACAATACAATATGATTTACTAGATATTGGTATGACCTAGTTAGAAGCAAATATAAATGTAAAATCTGACATTTAATCAGTAAATTATTTTTTCTTTGGTTCAATGTTCTGCAACGCAATGAGATTGAGTTGCTAGATAAAAGTGATGTATACCCAAACAATGTGATTTCATTGTCCTGAGGCTGATGAGATTGTCATAACACAAATTAATATTTCATATAGAAAATAACATGGTGTAGTTGATGAATTGATAGGAATTTGGGATTGGACTAAGATGATATTCAGCAAATTTGTATTTGAAACTCTCTTATTAATTTATTAGACATAATGATGCCATTTTCAGGAAACTCTAAAATATCAGGCTCCATTTCCAAATAAATTGTTACATTTTGACCCACTAAAAGCTCTATTTTATCCCACCCATTGGTGTAAACGACTTTTGAGATTGCACCAATTTTCACCAAAGCTGAAGAGGCGCTTGTACTAAAATTACTAGCAGTGGCTGAAAATGGGCTAAATGGCACCACAATCACATATTTTGGTTAACAGATAAGGCAAAAAAATTGTGTGGTTAACTCCACCAACCGACCCTAAATATGAAAATCACAATTGTTTGTATTTATTGTACAAGAGAATACCAACTCTATTTTTGGAATTTCCTAGAAAAGTTTTTTTTCTTTCCAATTTTCATAATCTGAAATGTGAAAAACTGATTGTTTTCAGCAGTTTGTGTCAAAAATTAGTTTATAATGAATGTAGATTCATTTTCGAATCATAATTATCTTTAAAAAAAAAAGCTTCCCTGACTGACCGGTCGACGCTATCATTTTGAACCATTTGTAGTACAACCAAACAATTGTATTATTGGCCTAAGATTAACACTGATCAGCTGGTAATAAACCCCTTTTAAAGAAATTGTGTACTAATATGTGATGGCTCACCCTGAAAAGGGGGACTTTGCAGATGCTATCAATTTTGATTTGATCATGTCATCTATTGCAGCATTTTCTAAGCGTTAAAATGACACCTTGTTGAAATTGAATAAGGCGGTCAAATTTTATAACAGAAAATTTTCTGGAAATTCTTATTATTTTCTTTTTCTTTTTGCTGCCTATTTTCACCAGTTTCATGAATAGTGTTCTGTTGCAAAGTCCCCCTTTTCGGGGTGAGTCATCACATTATGTGAATTTAATTTTTCGGTTGCAAGCAAATTTTTTCCAATAATAATGGGTTGACACCAGCTTTCAATAAATTTGAAATAAGAGACACACCGGAGCCAACGAATGCAGCCTATTGGCAGTTTGCCATGATGCAACACATTCTGCGACATATTGCAGGAAGATTACTTCGCAAGAAATTAATCCACATTAAATTTATTACATGCCATTGTACATATGCATTCACCCAAAAGAAATGCCATGAGGTACGTAGCGTAGCGATGTAGATTTGTCACTGACATGAAAATTGAATGGCATGAAAATCCATTTCGGTGTAGACTTTATGATGACATGTATTTAAGCATGCATGCATGGAAAGATCCGGGCTGAGATCAAATTGCAATTGAAGATGATAATGATAGCGATTATACCAGCTATAATTAAATGAATTATTAAAGTAAAGTCTCAAGTTTCTGTGTGAATTTTTATGAAACTTTAATTGGATTATCTTCAAATTTGAATTTCAAAATAGGATAAGAATTCCAGGGTCTGTGGTTGCAGTATACAGACTTATTTGTTTCATTGCGTTTTATAAAGCGCGTCTTTCCATTGTAGAAATTGTAAAAAAAGTAAATAAATCCCCAAATGACAAGGATTTGTACTTCGGGTCTGCGACATATTGTTGTCTTTTCCTTAAGGTATCTGTGTTGAAGGTAAAAGCTTTCTGTACTCGAGCAAATTGTCTTCTTCAGGGCAAATGAAGTAATGGTTTAGTTTCCTTTTATAATAGTTTGTATAATTCATATGAAGACGTTAAGAAGAAATTAAAAAACCGAGCTCTAAATTTTAAACCGAGACTGACTGACTGACTCAAATATTGCTTCACTAATAATTGTCAATAATTTTTCAAATCAATTGCTCTGCTTGTTTGCAATACTGTAAAATGATAATCAAAATGGATTTAAGAAAAAACAGCATAAAATTAATGGATATGATTATCTAAGAGCGTTTTCAAGTATATTTTGTCAAAAACTTGTTTTACAAACAAAAGAAGTTGATAAAAATGTACATGTGCTTTCCTATACTAATACATGTGGAATTAAATTTGGGATCCCAAATTTAATTCAACAAATGGCCATAACAGAAAAAAAGTTAGCATCTTTAAGCCAAATCGTGTGAAGGGTGTCAATATCTACCAAGAGCAAACCCAATAAGCCAAACAAAACCTCAAAATCAAAACTCATGGGTAACAGGTGGTGTTTCATTTTAACACTTTATAATATTGCTTTAACAAGTTCCAAAAACACCTTTGAAGAAAATATGAAAAGAAAATAGCCTAACGAAGTTCAGTTACATCAAAGATGGGAGATGCACGAGGAGGTATCAAGAAGTTTTAAAGATCACCCAGAAGGGAGAGGGTTTTATCGATGAAATTTTGTCAGAATATGCACTAGTCCTTATAATGCACATAGTCCTTAAACAATGCACATTAAGTATGGTGCCAAATTGGTCTTGGAAGGGAAGAATTGTTTATTTTCTATAGACTCGCAAGGTATACACTGTATGCAGCGCCCCAAGAAGGAGCATTCGCACAGGGGACCAACGGCTTAACGTGACTATCCGAACGTCAATTAGCGTAAAGTTTCTTGCCCAAGGAAACAAGTAGATGTAAACCGCCTGGCCCGGGACTCACAACCTCTGCATTACGAGACCCGTGCTCTAACCGCTCGGCCACGATCCCCTCTTATACGGATGTTCTTAGATGTCAGCAACCTGCCCCACTAACCACATTTAAGCTGAATGGAGGAAATTGATACATGCAGGGTTAAAAAGTCCCTGCATTAAAGGATTGCAGTCCTCAGCAAATCTAAGATGACATATCCAAAGTTTAATTGCTTGATTGATACCATAGTATAGGATAGGTCCCTTCCTTCTATTGATACCAAATATATAGAAATCGGGTCAATGAATGACGTCATAATGATGTAATAAAACATGGTCGACCCGAAAATGTTGATTTTCAGCCAAATACAAAATTGGATTTTTTGCTATGGAAGATCTGTAGAATTAGTAGTCCATACACACAATTGGTGGTCTATTGACAGTCAGTTAAAGGTGGGAAAATTGTTTTACTTTTCACAGTGTCTATGTAACGATGTAAAGAGTTTCATTATCAAATTACATCCTGGGCTTGGCTGTATTTCTTATGGGGTGATCTTGAAAATCTTTTTGAAACCCCCTCGTATATAGGTATGAGCAGTGGAATTGCTGCCTATGCAGTGCCAGCCCAGTGGTTCGGTACTGATTGGCATTGAATTGAAGTGCGCTAGGTCCCAGGTTCAAATAAGCTTTTCCCATGAGAGAGTTTCTAAACAATGGGTTAGGGTTTAATGTATGTGATTTGCAAAAATTTGTTTCTTTGATTCTTTGTTGCAGTGGTACTTTTGACATCTTTGTGAGTGGTAGTAAAGTCGGTGCCTACGACAGTACAGGAAGCTTTGGTGAGCTAGCACTCATGTACAATACACCCAGGGCAGCAACTATAGTAGCAACATCAGAAGGAGCAATATGGGCTCTGGTAAGTATAACAAAGAAGGTCTCCTTAAAATAAGGAAGTTTCTTAAAGGTGCAATTCATGATGCTATGTGACAAAATCCTAGCCTCTTTTCTAGCCCAATAAGAAGGAGCGTAAATGTATATTGAAAACTTCACTTAATTCTGACCATTCTTTTTCAAGTTAACAACTTTTCAGGATTTCAAAAATCTCAATAGGCTAACTGTGTTGTAATTAAAGTCAAGGCCCTGACAATAATTAAAAAATGACTCATTTTCTCACTTTTCTCAAATATACAAGCACATTTAAAAGAATGGTTTTGAGTTCATAAGTCTAGGAGTCTTTTTGGCTAAAAAACTAAGTTTTGATAGAGGTGTTCTTTAGGATGAAAAGTGGATCATGAATTGCCCCTTTAAGACAAGGAAAGTAAAAGAACCCATGATTTCCTGTATTTGTTATATTTCCATCCATCAAAGAGCATTTGTTAGTTCGTTGGTATTCTTCGCTTGACATTTTGTTGATATGCAGTTTCACATGCACTACCTGTAGTGCACTTTGTGTAAAGATTTAGAACTAGCACTGTTCCCCTAATCGCCACGCCCCGCTTCCATTGACCAAGCAACGAGCCCAGGCAGCAGCTGTGGATAGAGGCTGTTGGACAGATGGTGTTGGACAAGGCACTGAAATCAGGGCTAGTAAAAATTGCGTATTGGCAGACGTTTATAGTAATGCAGCATGGCGAAGAGTTCTTGTCTACAATGAACATCTGATATTATGGTCAGATGAAATGATATTAGAAATCAGAATTGTTTGGCTAATTTCTGTAACTTCCTTTGCTTACCATAGAATGCTGAAGTTGATTTCTTGTACTGTACATATATTTTAATTCCAGCCTATAATGCGCATCTTCTACGAGTTCTGGTGTATCTAAAATTAGCCATGAATTAACTGGTATAGGGAAATGCATCATGTAGATATCACAATCTATTAACGATACCACTTACCTCCTGGAAGTGGATGTCAAATCAGTTCACGTCACTTACCGAATACATCGACTTCTTAAGTGACGTTAACTCATTGTGATGATCTACTTGCACTGCACTGCATAGAAATGGGTTATCTGGTTAAAAGCACAGATTTGGTTATTAGAGTAAATAGAAGAACATATATTTGTTTTTGTAAATTAAACCTACAGAAGTAATGTGAACTTGGATACAAAGCCTAAGGTTGTTTCAATGATAAAAAATATGATAAAGGAAAATAACCATATACAATGTATAATGTAACAAACAAAAAGTAAACAAAATTTCATCATTTGTTTTTAAATTGAATTAATATTATGCTATTCTCAAATAAGATCAATTAAGAGACAAATATTTCATCACAAGTCTTCAACCCTCCCATGCCTCTCCTAACAAAATATAAGAGAGTAAATAATCAATCACAAAAATTGAGATCTAAATGAAGGACTTGCTTTACTATTTTTGCTTTTATAAAACCAAGCATCCCAAAAATTTTCCCAAAGTTTTTTGTCTATGATTGTCTGCTGTTGTGGCTGAACAAGCAATCAAACTTGAACGTATATCTTGTGAGTGATCACGAGATGGTCTACGTACAGGAAACTGGTACCGTAAGTGTCAAAGCTTATTGATAAAACAGTAGCTCCAGTACAAAACAGTTTAATAATAGTTAAATGGCATGGCTGGTATATGCAACATTGATCCAATATTTACTACCTTCTTCTATTGCCATTTTAACAAAATGCAAGAGACAAAAAATTATCTGTAAATATGAACTTGGTTGTGCAAAATACAATTGTTTTCCCTTCTTGATACGATTTTATTGGTCAGACATGTAAATATGCTGTATAAACAATGAATAAGTTTTTTGCTGAGGCCGATGTAAAAATATAGGGCAAAAGAACAATTAGATGTGAACTGACCCCTTTTCCTCTTGTGGAAATCCTTCAGGCTGAGTTTTATTTTAAAAGCTGTTATTAAAGGAGCTTGGTCCGATTGCCTCAATTTTTTTCAAACTTTCTGAGATTTTGGTAGCAAAATGTTGCTCATATTTTTCTCATAACCCATGTGAAATTTCACGGCTAAGTTATGTTCAGTTTTAGAGATAATATGAAAATGTGTCTAATTATGGTAACCATGATTAATTTTTTAGCAACATATTGGCAGCTCTGAAATACAAAATTGACCATAAAATCAAAATGGTTTGACCGATTCAGCTGAAATTTGAAAGTTATCTTTTGTGAGTGGTCTTCTTTCATATGACATTGAAAACCAAATTTTGAAAAACCAGACCAAGTCTGTTTAATTATATGTATTTTGTTTGATCTTCAGATGCATGCTTCTCTCCTTTAGAATCATGATATCTATACTACAAAACCTCTCTACAAATACTAATAAAAATGTAAGGAAAAAAATGTCACAATTTGTCCAGGAATGAATATTGGCTGGAATTGTTTATTTATTATATTTATATGTTTATTTTTGTCCCTTTTTCGGTGCACCATTGCAATTTATATGATGGCCAGAAATCAATCATTGCATGACATTCCCCTTCCCCTTAGTACACATATACGGATCGATGTGATGTTCAATTTTATCACAACTTATTGTCATCAGCCCTCCCTCCATGCCTCTCTAAACAAAATATAGAGAGTAAATCATCAATTACAAAAAAATAGATCTAATTTTAGAAAGGATTTGCAGAAATAGTTCTTGCTTTAAACCAAGCATCCCAAAATAAAAGACAAAAAGTTATCTGTAAATTTGTTAAAAAATGGTTATGTTAAATACAAATGTTGTCCCTACTTGATACAGTTTTATTGGTCAGACATGTAAATATGCTGTACAAACGTTTTTTGCTGCAGCCAATGAAAAAATAAAGGGCAAAAGAACAATCGTATTTGAACTGACCCCTTTTCCTCTTGTAGAAATCCTTCAGGCCGGGTTTTATTTTAAAAGCTGCTATATTATGCATTTTTTCATCATCAGGTGCACAATTCTCTCCTTTGGCAGCATGATATCTATACTACACAACCCCTTCACAATTACTAATAAAAAGTGAGAAAAACTATGTCACAATTAGTCCAGGAATAAAATATTGGCTTGAATGTGTATTGCATCTGTAGAGGCAATATTTACCTGTATGGGTATTGGTAGTGCTGTAAATATTGCCTCTACTATCACCGAGTGCTGGGCAGCATCCTGAAACTATTGCATCTATATGTATTTTTGTCCTTTTTTCACTGCACCACTTGGATTTATGTAATTGCCAGTAATCATTACATGACATTTCCCTTAGAAATGTTGACGAGCAGGTTACATTTGTTCTTGGAAACATTTGCTTGTTTCTTATAATGTACCATTATAATTACAAGGTCATGGTTCTTTGATATTTACTGATCAATGAGACATTCTGTTGAAAACACATTTGGAGAGAAAACAGGATAATATCTGAAATCTGCAAACTGCAATAACATAAGTCTGGAAGGAAATTGAATGAAACACACGGACATGTCGAACAGGTTGTTGGACAGATAAAAACAACAAAAGAAAACTTCCACAGCCTTTACATGATGGATAAAATTGAATTAGCTGATAGTCACAGTGAAGAAAAACATACACACAATGCTACAATGGATGCAATAAAATGAATGGACCATTTGTTAATTCAATGCATGCAAAACCTGAATATATATAAAGTCCATCTCCTAGCTTCCAGCTATGCTTCCAGTAACTTTGTATAAAGTGTAAACTAGAAACATGAGGGTTGTGTTGTAATCATTCACTCGAGAGTAACCATAGAAGCAATCACCCCAAGAGTGACAAATAAGAAGCCAAGTGAAAAATGAGCGTGGATTCGCCAGTGAGCAAAACAAATTACACGCCTTATGAAAAGAGCAGCACTCGGAAATAGGAAACACTTCCCATTGGCATCTAAAGCTCCAAATTCACTTATGGATGTCCCTTGAGTGTTCAGGCAACATACGAATGTTACAAATAAATGCAGAGGTGGACAGCACTACTTATTTTGTTGTGCTCGGAAGTATCAATCGGGATTACGGGTGACATTTTGGTACCGGATAAAGTTCTATTCTTGTTGTGGTGGTGTCAAGTGAATGTGCCATTGTTTAGTGCTTGATTGATCTCCGAGTTAAGATCTGATGTTACTCAGCCGTAAGATAAGACTGAGAAATCAAGCATGACTTTTGAGGAAATTAAGAAGTAATTTGAGAGAGATGGAGAGATGTAGAATTGAATTTGTTTAACATCATGTCATCAGGTAATGTAT
>JXSR01S004591.1:5479-23752 GCA_000969725.1 Ophiothrix spiculata
GGAGCTTATTAAAAATATTATAGAATATATTTTTCCTTAATCAACACCTCTTCAAATAATAAAATGGTATAGTCCGATTATTCCATTATTGGCATAGGGCAAGCTTATTTGACATTCACTTTTTCAACACCCCTATTTTATAAAATGGTATGGTCTTACAGAATATAGGGAGCTTGTTTAATATTCCATTATTGGCATAGAGGTGAGCTTGTGTGGTATTCAAAAACATACCTATTTAACAAAATGGAATAGCCTGACAGAATCGGGGTTGTCACCAGACAACTTTTAGTGCCGGGTAAAATTTATGTGAAATAGTAAGAAAATTGAAATTTTGATAAAAATTGTTCATTTTTCTATTGATTCTTCATTGAGTCTTGAGTGCCGGGAATTTTGACTCAAAATCAACCTGAGTGCCGGGTGGTCCCGCCCGCCAACGTCCGGCTTAGTGACAACCCTGGACAGAATACTCCATTTTTAGCATGTGCAAGTACAACAAATAAAACAAAACATCAATTTTTTCAGTGACCACTGTACAAAACATTGGTTTTTATTTCTCATTTTGGCACCTTGGCATGCCATGGCAAATGATTTTTCATTCAAAAAGACACATTTTCCCACAAATATTTTACAATGTGAAAAACATACATTCACAGTGTTAAGTTATGTACTAAGTACATTTTAAATTAAGCTTTGACAATATCAGCCCTGTGAAATTTAAACACGAAACAAAATTCCCCAAACAATGCTAACTACCTACTACACAAGTGGAGGAAACTCAATAAATTAGAAACATAAACATGGGGAGTTCTTCCCTCTCTACTAGAGTTGAAATGTTGAAAAGTATATCTACACATTTTATGTATAATACAGCTTTTTTGTAATTTTCTTAGTTACAACCTACAACTTTTGACCCAGAGAAAATAACCCTGAAAAATATTTAAAACAAAATAACAACACATATATTACTACTGCACATTCGGTAAAATAACAAATGTGCAGATACAGCTCTGTATCCAAAGTAAAAATGCAGTATGTGCATTTTCAGATTCAGATTATCTTTTTACCTTGGAAGATATCTGCAGAAATGAGTAGACGATGGACTTAAGTGTAGGTTTCAACTGCAAGACAGTTGCCATCAAGCAGTTGTCTGCCTAACAGAAAACAAAAATACTGTATGTGCATTTCTACATGCAAGCTACTCCCGTTTACTTGGAAGATTCCTGCAGGAATGAGCAGACGATCAGTAGTCTGCAAGACAGTTATCATCCAGCAGTTGCCTGCCAGACAGAAAACAAGAATGCGGTATGCATTTAAGACTACATGCAAGCTACTTCCTTTTACTTGGAAGATCCTTGCAGAAATGAGCAATTGCCTTCCTGGCTCTTTCATAAACAAAGGCAGTATCTACTATCACACAGATACAACCTTCTAGCATGGAATTGAAGCAAAAATTGGGCAATTAATGGACGTATCTACTCTGTTTTATATTCACACATACTGCCTTTTTACTTCGTGCTGCAGGGCTCCGATTCCCCTGATATCTCCACACACTTGCACATAAATATTACTGAAAACGTGATCTAGGATCTACTGTGATAATGCCATTAATAAAAAAGTGCACAAGTTTTCAGAAAAGGGTCAACTTTGAAATGGAATGTCAAGTAATCTTACTTTTTCATCATTATAAAATTCAATATTTTGGCTTATTTCGTGAGTATGGTAACAGATTACTTAGATACAATAGGATTCATGCAAGATAAACAAAACAAACCAACTTGAAGCACATTAAAAATATTAAAATATGCTTTTTAGTTGTCAATCAGTGAAACATGATTTCCTATAGCCAATAATTGGGAGTATTTCAGATTGAACAGTGCCCTCTATATTGTGTGACACAATGCAATTAACTTTAAAAACATGAGGGTGCTATTAATATTACACAAAGTATCCACAAAATTATTACTTCAAAGACATGGTTTTGTTTATGTGTGTGTGTGTGCATTACGTTTTTGGTAAAATCTTAGTCATTTGGCCCATATTAAATGTGGAATAATTTACACCATTATCGCTTTGTAGAAAACATTTGTTAAATTAAGTATGCCAGATTTGATGGGATTTTACGTGACGACAAACATTTAGTGTGAACTAATTCTCAATAGTGTGAACAATTTACCATGATAACAACCAAACAATTACATCAATCCAGAATGTACATTTAGCACAACATCAACCTCCATGGTAGAGTTCTTTATCAACCTCCATGGTAAAGTTCTTTATCAACATTACTGAAATGACACAATGTGCAATTCCATTCAATTTCATGCTTTGAGTTCTATTTTAAATACAAATGTTGACCTTTCTAATGCGAGTGAGGTGAAGTGGAGGATTGTGTCTTTTTGACAAAATAATCCCATTCAATGGCAACACTCCATTCATTTTTTTTCAAGAACGGTGCAATTTTACCAATAGATACAATACTGCACCTTAATGTCTAATTCTTGGTCCAAAACAATTCAGGACTTGGTCCTTTACATCAGTGAAATACATCTAAGATGTACCACTTTAATTATGACATCAATCCAAGATCTGGGAGGGAGGGGGACATGGTGAAGGGGTAAAAGATTTTGTGATTTTTGAAATCCTTGACATGTATAATATCCATATTCCTTTAAAAACAATTATCAGAAAAAGGTGATTTTCATAAAATCTTTCTTACAAATCTCCTTAAATAACCACGACCAGTGTTCCCGATAAGGTTTTTGAGCATGCGCCAATTTAACAAATTTTGATAAAGGTGCTTGCGCAAAATCATGTACTGAGGCTCAAAATTGGCAGAATAAAGGAAACAAAACCATCTTTTTCAATTATTTTCAGAAACCTTAACACCAATTTTGCCGGCTTCTGTGCCAATGGCACACCATACGGCCGTAGCAGAAACACTGACCTTGATCAAATAAAACCGTGAACATAATATTTTTAGAAAGCGATTTTAAGAAAACTATGGTTGATATAAAAATAATTCAGAAATTCTATTATAATTACTTAGGGTTTTGCAAAATTACAATGTCAATTTTATTAAAAAGTTTGCAATATCAACATAACCTTGTACAAACAAGAAACTCAAGCTTAATTTTCTCAAACATAGTAGGTTAGTGTTACAAAGATGAATTATTGATTATAATAATTGCATCAAATTGGATTTTATAAAATAAATACTTTAAAAACGGATGATGCATAAAACAGAAGGGAAAGAATATATCCTTCATTGGACAAATTATATAAATTTATTGCATTTAGACTCCAAAATTGCGAATGAAATTATATATGCATGGTCACTTTAGTACAAAGTATCATGTAAATTAGAGCTTTTTTTACTGTGCTTATCAATCAGTAAGAATTTTCGACAAAGCCAACTGAATTGATTACCCTATTATGGTTGTATCGTTATGTCTCAAATGAACCATATTTCAGCAGATGGATCTATCTAGATCTAGATCGATCTAGCCCAGATAGATTTGGTATCCAGTGTAAAAATGAGGCAACGGAACAAGTTGTATGTATGTAAGATTTTAATAGGAATGAAACAAACTGTTTATTTCTTTGGCTGTCAAAAGACTAATTTGTCTGAAAAGATTAAATTTTTGATCTATTGATTATTGAATTCTGATGCATTGTGGGATGTCCTATCCCACAAATCATCAGTATTCAATAATCAATATCCAATGACATTATCATGATTGCATTCCACAATGTTCCACAAAATACCAACTTATATAACATATGATGTTGCACTCTGGAGTTACACATGAAAGTGACATGAGGAAAAATATTTTTAGCCTTAAAAAAGAGTGTGGTAAAATAAACTGGTTTCAGAAAGTCTGTGAAGTGGTTCAAGATTAGCACAATATTGCTTTGCGTATTGGTTCAAATAATCTAAACACACCTGTAGTGGTTCTTTTCAAAAAATTTGAATGTGCCATCTTGGCCTGTCCTCATCATTATGGGAGGATTAAGTGACATTAAAAGATATATAAATATGCGACACATTACATCAAAAGATACAAGTTGTCTACCTTTAACAAAATTCAGATTTTCATGTCACTGAAAGGGAATTATATAAGCTTAAAAATGGTACAAGTGAAAAATGAAATTTGGGTTTTGGAGATGAATAGTGACAATATTTTCTTTATAATTTGCAAATTTAATTTGCCTGTATCTCCAAATTTGCATGACCGACAACCTGTACCTTTTTGTAACGTGTTAAATATCTTAATAACCCTGTCGTTTTTGTTCCATGACACATTGCGAACAATGGGAATTATGCATGATAAAGCAATAGGCATCCCAAAGCCACATTAATTATCACTTAGGACACATTCTCAGGAAGAAAAAAGACCAATAAAACCTAGCCCAAATTTTGCAATTACATCGTTTAAACACAGTCAATCAATTATTTCTAACTTGCAAATTACCAAATTACTGACCTACAGTTTCCCTTGGGGAAAATCTAATAAATTAAAACACTGAGATATAATATATTACCAGAACAATAATAATTTATAAACCATGATTTTTTTGAAACACAACTTGCAAATATTGTGTTTATGTGGTAAAACAAGCAGCACAACCTTAATAATAATAACCTTTTTTATCTTAAAAATACCATGTTGTGTTATGTACAAAATGTTCAGTGCATTTCTATACAGAATTAGCTAAAATGTCTACCATACATTAAAAATACAGAAGTGAGTGAAAGATCCAAAAGGGTTGACTTATTACCACAAGAGAAAGATATTTTTGATGGTTTTTACTTGTGCTTTTTACTTGTATTTTTTGCATTGGAAATCTGACGTTAAAAATACATAAAAAGTCAGAAAATTGCACTAATGTCCACTAAATATGGTTTATAACTTAACAAATGAAAGAATTCAAACAGTCATGTATAATATCCTGCATGGTTACCGTTGTGCAGCATTTTTTGCTTTTTGAATTTTTGTGAAAGCAATTATTTTTACTGTCCCGTTTGGCAATGTGCCAACTTGTTGATCTGCTGTAAAAGTAAACAAAGCATATATGCTTATAGTAATACTGTACTTCAGCATTATCTTGTGCACATGTGCTAACTATACCATTGTACACATGTGCTAGCTAAACCATTGTGCACATTTGCTAGCTATAGTATACCATTGTGCACATTTGCTAGCTATAGTATACCATTGTGCACATTTGCTAGCTATAGTATACCATTGTGCACATTTGCTAGCTATAGTATACCATTGTGCACATGTGCTAGCTATATCATTGTGCACATGTGCTAGCTAAACCATTGTGCACATTTGCTAGCTATAGTATACCATTGTGCACATGTGCTAGCTTTACCATTGTGCACATGTGCTAGCTATACCATGTGCACAAGTGTTAGCAATACCATGGGCAAAAATGAAAGTGAAAGCACCCAGTTAAGTCAAAAATTGCCTGAATTGCTTGTAAATTGTCATGAACTTGCCTAAATTTGGACAACTGTTTGTAATTTGTCCTACAATTGCCTGAATTAAGGCAATGGCACTTACATATAGTAGGAGAGTTGAAAACGTTCATTGCCCGGTTATTAAAGGAGCATGGTATGACTTTGGTATTGAATAATGGTTTCAGATTGCAATGAAAGAACACCATTTTGACTTCAGAGGTTTCAGTTTCAAATTACAGTTGAATCAGTCAAACCAATTTGATTTTATGACCAATTTTGCATTTCATAACTGCTTATATCGGCCATTCTCACGAAAATGGCGCCAGTAGCGATATTTCGTTCTTTGATCTGAAAATCTCTGTGTTTTGCTTAAAAAAGGTAAACATGTTCATATTCGTGTAGCACTTGGTGAGCTCTACGTGGACATATATAGTTTTCTATACTTTGTTTACCGTTATCTTGGTCATTTTGCTCCCAGAAGACACCAAATTAGGCAAAAATGGCATGTCTTTGCAAGAGGCATCTATTTTATAGTGATAGATACATCATAAAAACACATATTCTTGTTCATACCTGTGTGGTTTATTTCTCCAAATGCATCAATAATATCAGATAATTACCAATTTTGAAAGTTATATTTCCCAGTAAGCCACAAGAAACCAGCATAGGGTTTCCGCGAAATCAGTGTATATTACGTTATCCATGTACTATTTCAATTCCAAAGATCACAGTGAACATCAACCATTAAACTTTTTGCATAACTTGAAGGCTAACATATGTGTACATTTGTAAATCATAACATTAAAAATGTTTGGTCGTTAGTGTGGCTTTTAAAAACAATTATTTTCCAAAATTTATTGCGACCGTTTTAAGCATGTATATTACGTTATCGCCAAATCTAAATTATGAAAGAGTCTAGACAACTTTTATGCATATCAGGCCATAGGCCCTCACCCCCTGATCATGTTTAGCCAAGATAACCAGCATTATATGTGATCATCTTAATTTTAGTGATGGAAAAACATCAAAATGTATATTACGTTATGTATATTACGTTATCCAATGCAAGAACAAAAATTATGAAGATCCTTGAATTTATTTCTTATGTCAATTTTAGGCTTCTCTGAGTTGCTCCTCGAAGTAATTAAGCAACATTATTTTAGTTGTTGCCTCAAAAAGGACAGGGCAGGCACTTGTTTGACAGCTCTTCCTAATCTTTTATATGCTAAATTTAAAAGTTCATGTATAAAAATATAAGAATAGTGGTGTTCACAACTTTTGTAGTTCCATGATACTTGATATACTATCTAATAAAAAAAGTTAATTGAAGACGTTTTTATGAAACTTCATTTTTTCGATTTTTCCAACTCAGGTGGAGTCATTTTCGTGAGAATGGCCGATATAAGTAACTGCAAATCTAATTAGGTTACCAAAAAGGCAAAATGAACTACTCTGTCTCAAAGGTTTGGGGGGAAAAATGAAGCAACCTGACCAAGCTCCTTTAAGAACACCTTATGGCAATGCTATCTTTGAGGCCCATCAGTTGAGCTAAACTGGGCACACAATCACCATGCTATCCGATAATAACGCACACAAGACATTCCTGATTATTCCTCAAATCAAGTTTTCATAGTCCCCTGTCCTGGTTGTTGCTATGACAACAGTTGTTTATATGCCAATGATTATTGCTATGGCAACTGCAACATAAATCTACCGTTACTATCTCAATCTACAGCTGCATGACATCTGAACGTCCAAGTCCGATGTCGCAAGAGAGACTTTGAAAACCATGGTAGACAACTGACACAGTTGTATTGCTAGCATGATATATCTACGTCAAATGCCGCGAGAAAAACTGTGAGCGCGGCTGTAAATGACTGAAGCTGGATGATAGCTAGGCATCTTGACATAAAACAGAAAGCTTGCATCAGAATAAAGCCTTTATTAAGAGTTCACCTTTGACCCCTAGATGTAGCACATATCATTTGCGTAAATCCAGTACGGACTGCTTAAGCAGATGTATATCCCGCATGTACAAATCTTGTTCACGGTGAAGAATTTGTTTCCTATCGTGTAAATCCTGCAAAAGAAAAGACAAAATAAACTTTAAGTTGGTAAATACAACCTTTCACAAGCTTATGGACAATCTTCTAGGTTTACTTATTCCTTGTTTACACTATTCTCTGTAAACCTAGAAGTATATGTAACAAGCAGTCTGACTCTGCTACGAGATCAATAGAAAATCCCCTGTATTCTACAACATTGTGAACTGGTGGTTTGTGTTGTGTGAGAGACTAGTAATGATTGATTAAGACCAAATCACTGCGTATTTATATTATTCATACAAGAATCGTTCACAATTTTCGTATTAATTATAACTAATTTTGTTGCTGCCTCATGGACAAACATTGAAAAAAAGTTCATTTGTATATTCAGCAAGATTTGTTACAACGATTATTTATAATTAGAGAAATATGGACTAATTAATTTTCCTGTATGGTCATATTGGTTTATATGCGTTAATCGGCTGCTTGTTGCATACTTAAAGACTTTTAGGCCCATATTCCAGAAAGATAGTTAGCTAAATCAAGGTTTTATTTCCCGTCAACAGCACGACTCATTGAACTGTTCTGCTTGAAAGCTTCAAACGATGCGTATCATTCCTGGACAGTTGATGCTCGGTTAAACAATGGTTTAGCTAAACATCTTTCTGGAATACGGGCCTTAGAGTATAGCAAAATCAGTGAGCATTTAATATCCCATTTACATTGGCCAAACATAGTAATCTAGTTTTAGGAGTGTTTTGAATTTGACTTTTTTTTTTGAAGTCCATGCAAATTACGCTGTCAACACTAGCATCTCGAATTAAACGATTTAAACTGTGGAATTGTTATTCTGTTGCAGTAGAAGCATGGATACTTTGATGGTGTAAGATAGTACAGTGTTTTTGGAATTTGGCTGTGTTATGGATGATCTCACATTTGATGTAAAGTGGGTAATACACACTAAATTTGACTGTTTGACTTTCAAATAATTTATTGAAGCATTGAATTATATAGCTATTGTTGTTTCAAATAAATTTTGGACATGAAAATTCAGAGCCTTGCGTCACACTATTGCGTGTGCACTTTATTGCAAATACGCAAAGCTTTTCAAGTACATGCGATGTCGCAGTACTGTTATTACTGATTTGAAACGGTGTTAAGTACTTCCCGATGTCCTGTGCTTGTCACAGCTTATGGATACGCGTTGGTTGCGTTCAAATTGTCAGTTCTTGTCCGAAATTTATTTGAAACAATATTAGGTCAGAGGTTACTTACATTGACCCTGAGTCTGAGTTGGTCAGCGACCCCTGACATATCTTTGTGTCTCATTTGCAATCGGCCTAGATGATCCTGAAGGATCCTTCTTTCTAGCCCATTATCTGCACAAATGGAAAAAAACCACAATGATTATATTAGGTTATCTTGCTATGCTTAGCAGTTTAGCCATTTTGTTCATGTTAAGAGTAAAATACTAAGTTGAATGTATTTCAAATGACTTTTTACCTATATCCAATACAAATGGGCTAAATTCACCTTTTTCAAATCTACACATTTTGAAACGTCTTTTAACAGCTCTAAAATCGTACATATCTTACATAATTTCATGTCCATTGATATTCATGGTCTAGTACAGCCTGCATTAGGCCAAAGCGACACATTATTAGTACCGCCCGGCAGCAAATGGCGGATGATTTTGATGCTGTTCAGGGAAAAGTGTAAAGTTACCTGCTTGACAGGTGGGTAATTTTTTGCTGATTTCCTATGTGTGTAATATACAATCTCCAATGAATTTCATGTTGGATCGATACCCTTGAGAACCCGGGGGCCACTCACAATTAATCTTGTAATCTTCCGCGTTAACGATGACAAGAATTTAAGGTTGTTTTGCTATCAAGCCCAAAAATCCTTGTTAAGGTATCTGTGACAAAGTTCAGGAATCCTAGCTTAGGGTATTTTACGAAAGTCACTTCACGCTCATGATTACAAGTTCCACAGTTGAGTAGCCCCCCGGGCTTGAGAAGTTACTTCCCGAATGGTCTGCACAACATACACATTATATCTAGAGATGTGTGTGAGTGAGGGGTGTTTGTGTGAAAGACCACATATCTGCAAATTAATGTCAAGCAACGAAAGACGACCGAGTCCGATACCTAAATGTAAAGTCAATTGAAGTGCAGTGTCTTGGTAACTCAGTCAAAGGTTTGTGAATATTTTTTAAAAAGGATTAAAGATAAATATGGCACTGGACTGAATACATGGCTATATTATAAATATTCAAGGTCTCCATTCAATTATGATCAAACTGGGTAAATAAATAAACTGATGTTTAAGTTTTATCACATTTAGGATGCACCATTATATAGATAAGCGCCACTACTATAAAAGTGATTCCAATAAACTAAACTACAAAATCCAACAGTTCATTTATAGACCATTCTATAATTGACATACTTGCGCTGTTGATGGGGTAAATCCACAGAATCGGATGGGGAATCGAAACTCAGAGGCCAAGTAGGGTCATATCATACTTGGCCTCGTTCTAAGTTCCAATTCTGTGGATTTACCCCATCTTTGGCGGGAGTATGTTCAAATCAATTTCCAACCACTTCGTGCATTCTTACCTGCTACATGTCTTTGGTACGCATCCATGACGCCCTCTACGCCAGGCCACATGAAGGGTGCCGGTTTATGATATTTACTAAAACAGCTGCTACTAGAACTACCTAGATTGATTGGTGATGGGGACGATGTTGACATGCTCACATGCATTTCCCGTCGTGGAGAATCTGATGACCTACCACTTTGACCTGCAATTGCAAAGGAAAGTTAAGAAGCATTATCAAGTGAAATAAAAATAAGTATTAATTTTGTATAAAGAATCAGATAAATTTTCCTGTTGAGTTTATGCACTAAGCATATGAGGGGTGCTCTTGCAAAATGAGTGAAAAGTCAAAAATTTCAAAATTGAGTTATGACTTATTTCAATTCTCTATAAATCTCAGCTTTTAGATTATATAATATGTCACAACTTTCTTTCTCCATTGTCTATTTAGAGATCGAAAAACAAGGCTGCCCAATATCTGGTATTAAAAATTAGCTGCAAATCAAATTTAAAGTTACAGATTACTATAGAGAATGATAGCAAAAGGTGATCAATTAAGCATGAATAATTGTGCTTCCCAGCATAATTGACCTTTGAAACTTGAGATATAGTTAAACACTTATGCATAAAGACGTTTTATGTCAAAAAACAAAATTTGACATTTTCACCATACTTTATAAGAGGCAATTTATTTAAATTCTTCATTGGCGACTTTCCCCTCATTTTGCCAGAGCAATCCACATTATGTATAGATGAAAGAAGTTGGCAAGGGGAACTGGTACTCTCTGCGATAACCTGTTAACCCTATAGTATATGGGAATGGCAGCAATCTTGATCATGACTCAAGGTATGTGATTAGTAGTACCTTTGAATATTTTAAGTTTACTCGTAGAGAAAATATACAATTCAGGAGACCTCAGAATGGTCATTTAGCTCATTCTAAGCTATAATGGACTCAGTAAGAGAATCAGACAATGTTATGTGCGAAAAAAAAATGTACATGCTGTTAATGCATCAAGTTAAGAATTATACACTCCTGACTAAACAGACCAAGCAAAAATTTCTTTGATAATGTACGGGCTACATTTTTAAACAATGGGGTCCTGCACTTTGGAATTCAGTTAAATCTGTCCAAGAAATTTTTGTTTCACCTATAGCTTCTGATTTTATTTCTGATAAAAACTAGCGGTACAAATATGGAATACTGCGTGGTGCGTTGCTCATGCCGTTCGTAATCATACCAAAAGATTACATGTAATATCGCCAGACTTTTAAACCAGTACACAGTCCCATGTTTGAGAAAAAGATGGCAAAGAGTATGGATTCCCACTTTTAAAATTCTCAGTAGAATTATGCTAATTACCTGATCTCTGATTGGCCAAAGCTTCTTGTGTTGACCTTAGCACTGACTGGTGAAACTCCTGCGCAAACTGCTCAAAGACAGGAGGTTTAGTTCTCCTTGACGACGATGATGACGATGAAGATGACAAAATGGCCGCTGTTGAAAACGAAGATAATCTTTGACTCTGTTCACTACTACTAGTCTTTTTATCACCCCTCTCACCAGATAATGGTTCTTTTTTAATGTCTTTAACATCATATAATTGTCTACTCTGCAAAGGTTGTACCATTTTTTCATGAGGGGTACTTTGTGAAGGCTTGGGTTGATGTTGTTGAGAGTGGTGAGGGGAATAATTGCGACTTTCCCCGGGTACATGTATTGGTGCTTGAGGATTTTGTTGAGGGTATGCAAGGTGATTTGGTACAATTCCAGGTACTTTCAATGCTGTTATATGTGTGGAGAGTTGAGGCGGCTCATCTGAAAAATATTAACAGAAACAAATAATATTAGTAATCAATCTTGCCAATATTAATGAAATTTGAGTAAAATTAATGTATTTTGCTGGAACATTCATTCAATTATGAATCAATCAAAACTAAAAACCCATTAGGATTTTAATCCAGTACCTTTCCAATTTCAATAAGGTTATGGCAGCCATTTCAGATACAACTTTCTTGCATTATCCTATACAACTCCATGTAAAGCGCTAGACAGCTATGGTGCTCAATTAAAGGACTAGGTGTTTCAGTACTCGTGCTGAAGATCGAGGTCAATCATTTTGCATTAGTAATAGTTGCCTTCAGACTTAAGGCTTTTCTCAAACGGAAGGTTGCCATTTGTCAATGCATGTGTACTTCAGTTCCAAAGAAGTTTTGATCACAGATTTGGTGACCAAAACCGCTTACTCCCAAGTTACTCTTCATGGTAATTTAAAACGGAGGTGAAGTTTGGAATCTCATGTAAAACCCTTTGAACTAGACTTCAGAGCTAACTTTGGCAATGGTCACACACATTATTAAAATGTTAATCCACCCCCCCCCCCCTAAAAAAAATCAAGATTGTTGTGTTGCCCTCAACAACCAACCCTAAAAATATGAAAAATAGTTTGTTTGTTTTTTAAGTATGCCCAAATAACTAAAACCATTTAAGTACAAAAACTCCTATTTAAAGGCTTATTAAGCATTATAAACACGTTCCCTATAAAGATACATATTTGCCCCTGAGGCACATTTATACCTTCAAAGTTAAAGATATTAGACCAGCTGGTGAATCCGCAGCCTCGGAAGTCTGCATTCAGTTAATTAAAAAAAAAAGTCAGACCAACCAATCCAAAATTTAAATTTTCTGACTTGAGAGCAACACAACAACATTTTATTTTTGGCCTTGCATGATCTTATTACCCTTGCAATTGAATATTTGAGTTTCTTCAAGAATTGTAGCAACCTTTAAAGAAATCTTTTTCATATTCATATTCAAGGGCATGATCATGTAATATGTGACCATTGCTTACGAATGGTCCTTTAAGCTGGTTTCAGAGTTGCCTGTCATGTGGTCCTACGACCAGCTGACGTCAAAAATTTAACGTGTGCAAACTCGACCTTGTTGCATCTTGAAATTTTGCTTGCCGTATGACAAGCCGATATATCGATTATGGTTGGCACTACATGATATTTTGAGTTGGAATAAATTCAACTTTTCTTGCAACAGACCATTGCAGCGAAATGCAAATGTGTCGTGCTACATTACGACAACTCAAAATTGCAAATGCTTGATCGTCTGACGCATCTACAAGGTTGGTTGTCTGTCGTAATGACAGCTACTCTGAAACCACCTTTAGAGTGTTTGTCATGTGTGGCTGCAACAAATGATGGGGTCTTTATAATTCAGACTAGTTGTAGCAAAGCTAATTTGTATAATTGCTGTGATGCATCAAATATAAAGGACCCAAATGTCATGCTATAGGCCAAACAAAATGTGCCCTGCATTTTATTTTACATAGTCCAATAATTTAATGTTTGGCCTATAGTTGTGCTTGTCATGCTTGCAAAATTGCTTAATTTTTCTAGCATGAGTCTAATGCTGCTTTAATACTCATATATACTTTGATCAACAGCAAATAGGCGGGCCTCTTTAAATCGTGAATTGATACAGATAAGCGCATGCGTACCTGGACACAGCATAACTGCAGGAGACGCAGTGCGCGTTGCACGTGTGACTTGCGCATCGGTATCTAAGGCGCGCATGTAACTGGGATTATGTTTACTTGCGGATGAAGAAAAGCCTCATAATTCCCACCTATTTGGTGTTGATCAAAGTATAGTTTTGTAGCTTTGTCACTGTGTGACATATATTTTTTTCCAAAAAACTTGTCACTTCTGGATGTCATAGCAACAAAGCTGCATGTTGCTGAGATAATTGATATAGATACAAAATTTGTCGCACGGTAAGATTTTTCAAGTTGAAATGAATTCAACTTTACACTTTCGAAGAAACAAAGCTACAAAATTAAAAAGCTACAAAAGTGTGAAATAAAAAGAAAAAAACTCTTGAAAATGTTGATATCATTGCCTCTGACCACAGTCAACCAAATTGACACTTTTAAACCAGCTGCAAGTATAATTATATATTTTTACCTGAGTTCAATGAGTTGCTCGCTGATGACTCTTCATTCTGTTCAACATTTTCTTTCCCGTTGTCATCTTCGTCACCATTTTTCTTTCTACGTAAACGTTTCCTGAACACTTCTATTGCTGCCTTCTCTTTGTCTAATTCTGTCATTGGATAACAATAAGTAACCATAAATTCATTTGTTAAGATCTACCTAGATATTGTCAAGAATATTAGGTTTTATAAAAATGACTGGCAACACAACTAGGTTACAAAAAATGCATCCAAACGGCTTTAGTCATTTGAATTTGATAAAAAACACAACCTCAATAAAGTTTACTGTCACAGGCCTTTGGACACAGCATACAAGCAATGTGATATGCTGCTTCCTATAGACCAGTCTTTACTATAAGCCACATGAGACGGCTATTACAATATTAACGATTGTAATGACCTGGCTATATAGTGGCTACTATTCATTCACATACAAATTGTACAAATTATAAGCAAAATTTATCTCAAAGAAAATCATTGTTGAATTTAATTCATAAACTGTGCCAAATATTCAATGGACTCTGACACAAGGGTATATTTTCAATGTTGTTGTGTTTGCGTCTATGCTCAAGACTCTTGTATGAGTTCAAGAATTAAATCAATAACATTTTCAGACAATGTAAGCAAATATGCAGGGTGCAGGGCCTCGTTCTATATAAATCCAATATGCTGAATGGCCTTGCGCCTGCATTTTGTTTTTAATTTCAGAGGTATTTTGGCTAAGAGTTAAGTTCAGCAGGGATTTTGCATTATCATTTTACATGTATTATCAAGAATCTTCAGAAAATATTGCAGAGACTAATTTCTGAGTCTTGTCTTGCTATGTAACATGGAGAAAGTTGCCACATTGCAGAAGACATTGTTAGTGTACATAACTGAAAATTATTTTGACTATATAAGCCAGGACTTTGCCCAATTGTAAGACATTCGCTCGCCCTAGTGACAGTCGCTCACCCTACCGAGGAAACTTTGCTCCAACAGGAAGCAACATTAGCTTAACAAATATCGTGACACTTCAGATTGAGTGAAAGCGAAGATCACTCTAAATATGATGACTCGACCCGAAAAGGGGGGCTTTGCGACACAACACTTTTTGAGAAACTGGCGAAAATAGACAACAAAAAGCAGATTTTCTGTTGTAAAATTTGAAAGCCTTGATCAATTTTAACAAGTAAGATATCAGTTTAAAGCTTAGAAATTGCTATAACAGATGAAATGATAAAATCAAAATTGATATCATCTGCAAAGTCCCACCTTTCGGGGTGAGCCATCACAAATATTATTCTTCTGTTTGTTTATTGAATATTCACAACACTGCAGCATGTGCTAGTGACATTCACTTGCATCGATTGAAATGATGTTCAAATATGAGTGACATTCGATCTGCGTTTTGACGATTAAGTCGGAGCGAATATCAAGAGCAAGTGTCACTTGGGCAAGCGATTGTCTTTGGACGCAATGCGTAAGTATAAACATGATTTTAAGATGACAATCAATCTAATGCTGATTGAATAATTTCCAATGTATTATGGGAAACAGAATTTGCCGATATCTCATTCCCACAATTAAGGATTCAGAATCAAATAATTAATTGATAAATTCATATCATCAATATAATCAATAACTTACGCCTTCTCTTCTCGGACGAGACCGCTTCCAAACCAAACATGCGCAAGAATCGGCATTTATGAGGGTAGTCCAGCTCCCTCTGAAAGTGCTCCTGACTTAGCCTTGCTGGAGGAGGTAGACACGTCGTCTTGGGGGATGAGGTCCGTGCAATCTTCACCGGAGGAGGACTGTCCTCTCGTAGAAGTTTCCTTCGCTTTCTTCTCTGTTCTTTGTCAATAGCTATCAGGAAATAAGGTAAATATGTGTTAACGGCAACTCTGATATTTCTATCCTGTTGTGTTAGGGGCTGCTTCAAAACTGATCCGGCAGTTGCCTGCCGGTTCTGGGTGGTTGGCTATTATTTATTCCAGTTGAACCGCTCTGAACTGGCAGGCAACCGCTGGTTGAGTTTTGAAGCGACCTGGGATTTCTATTCTGTGGAGTGGTTCATCACTCATTCCACTGATCTAAACAAAAAAAAATTCGCTGTAACAAAATTGTGGGAAATTTTGGTGTATCAATTTTCCTGCCCTTTATTTAAACACCATGCAAAACGTTCTGAAGTTTTACTCAATAATTAAAATAGGAAACTCCAGTATAATAAAGAATTGGAGTTGGTGAGTGGTATAAGACGGTCAAATTAAGTTCCAACATCATTGATTGCTACACCTATAGGCCAAACAATAATTTATCGGACAATGTAAACAAAAATCCAGAGCACAGGGCCACATTGTTTATAAATGCAACCCCTGCAGAAGTATATTATACCACTCTGCCATACGTCTACATGGTGACTGCAACAAAGACTAATGTTTATTCAGAGTCTGTCGATATGCATCGCACGACAACCAACGATGCGCAGTCTTTTACACACGCTATTCCTTGTGCATAGCGCGTGTAAAGACTGCGCGTCGATGAGCATCGATCGATGCATATTGACAAGACTCTGAATAAACCATAATGTAGTCACACATCACTCGATATCAGCGGATACGCAATGCAGTCTATACACGTGCTAATATAGGCCAAACAAAAAATTTTCAACAGTGTAAATAAATACCCAGGATGCAGGGCCCTACTGTTTGTCAATGAAACCCCCACTCTGTAGTTTTTTAACATAATCCAATTAATTTTGGTTTGACTGACCTGTGGTCAAAAAAGTGTTAAGACTCTGTATCGGTAGATGTCAAATGATGCATATCAATGGATTCTTAACAGATGTGATGTGGTACGTGTCACTGTTATTAAGCTTACCCGATTTGGTTCCTTGTGTAGTAAGTCCCATGTTTTGAAAGAAATCGATCTTGGTTTCCGACTTGTCTACCGGCAGATTAGATCTAGTCGCTATCCTCTCCATCCGTTTTCTAGTTCTATCCCTTCTCTCTTCAGTTTCTTCATCACTATCCGATTCACTGTCGCTTGACACATAAATCCCGCTGGATCTGATTTCCTTGATCCGTTTCTCTTCAAGGTCCAATTTACTGACTATAGGTTCCCCCGGAACCATACCCCTGGGATAGTCTCGGTTTTTACGATAAAACTCTTGCAGATGGTAGCTGAATTCCGTTTCTGCATTGGGTTTATCATAGTCATACTGATTAGATTGCACAATTTTTCCTGAAGCATGATGCTGCGCCCCGTTTTCATGGTCAACAGACCGCGACGGGACGTGGCCTAGCGCGGCACGTCGTTGCTCGATCCATGCTTTATCATGAGAGTTTGACGTTTTGTCTTTATGCAAAGTTCTATCATTGTGATGATGTGAATGACGATCATACTCGTATTGAGTTGGAATGTGGTGATCAGAATGTCCTGTCCTGTGGTCTTTGAATAATTTGGGTCGGAATGGTTCTTCACTACGACCATGAGGAGATCGCATGGACATAGATCGGCTACTGTCCCCTTGTTCCATGCGTAATTGGTCCCTGTGGTGTTGCTCACGTAAACTTTTCTCTTTTTCGAGCCTGATTAAAAAAAAAAAAGAATTTAATTAATCGTATTTATTACCAGATTTCTGATATTTCAGAATTTGGTAAACTATAGTGCATTTGTTTTAAAAAATAATGTAAGTCATTGGCCAGATCAAATAATTGAGTCAAAAGTTACTACACATAATAACACTCACATATACAAATGTCGAAAAGAACAATAGTTCAAATATATAATGAGGTGAAATCTGAAATATATAGAACATAAATATTTTACTTAAAAAAAGTTCCTCTGCACAAATGAACATATCTGTTAATTGTTTTATATCACCTCTAATTTAGGATTGGTCAGTGGTAGATATTAGAACTTCAGTTGATTCTATTGATTCTATGATGAATGATCTCAATTGGCCTAAGCTTGATGTAACTTGGAAGAACATGTTCTTATTATGTTATTTAAGTGTCTCATTGGGAAAGCCCCAAATTATTTTGTGTTCAAACTTTGTTTTCACTCATACTACCCATAGTTACAGTACAAGGGAAAATTCATCGAACATGCTTGTTGTTCCCCGCTTTAAAACAAAGCAGCAAACCTTTGGAACAACGTTGTTGATACTGAC
>JXSR01S004591.1:47043-61593 GCA_000969725.1 Ophiothrix spiculata
TATGTGGTTACAATACAAATTGATGAACTACTGAAAAAATAGTTGTTGATTGACACCTTCAATACGTCAAAAATGAGAATTTGGTTTTACATGTTAATCATGGGTATGAGGTTATTCTTTAAATATTTGTATTGATGCCAAGAAAAAAAAATTGTTTTAGAAACATTAGGTTTACTTAACAGATTGCAGATAAAATAAATTAGAGATCCAATGTAAAACTTTCCATGCTGCAATTACTAACCCCAAGCATTCAAATGACGTAAGAAAAATGTGAAAATATTTGGTGAATATTTGGGGATGATGATGAATTTGTCCAATGTCCCTTTAAATACAAATAATTTCATGGAATACAGCCTTGCCATCCCAGTATCTAATTTAATGCAACATAAGACTTTCAAGACGCAAAATTAATTTTATAAAACTAGGCTACTTAATGATAAATATGAAACATGATAAGCCCCTTCAGATATGAAATTTGAATGGGTAAACTTGTTGAAAAAACATCTTTATATAATGTAGTTTAAATCAACATAATTTGTAAGTCATTTGAATTACTGTATAACTAACTCCTCTTCCCATCTTATATTTGTTAATTTCTTAACACACTTTATTGACATTAAAACACTTTCATCTTGATTTTCAATGACTTTTTGATCAAATATTTTGGCACCAAGAATACTGTCTAGGACAAATAAAGTAAACATCTTATTCAGAACAGATTGTACATAAAATAACAACAATTTGTATCAAGTTGATGCTGAAATTTTCTAGGGGATTCCCCTTGGTAAAACTGGCACCATTTTTCAAGTCAACACAAATCGAAGAGGTGAAATGTGAGCAGTTGGGTGCAGACTATTGAAGTTAAGTCTCTGCCAAAATTCCTCTGACAAAATTGATCATGTGACCACGAATTGCAGGGTACCAATCACATTCATATACAATTGGCCATGTACTCTGGATGTTTATTTGAAAAAATTGTGATGCCCAATTTAGCAGATGTGCTTGTGTAAATGTTGCATGTGTACATGTGGGCGCACTACACTAAATAACTAGCACTCGCAATCCGGCATTTCTAAAATCGGCAAAATTGACCGCCCTTCTGAAAATAGGACTTCAAAACGTATGGAAGGGCAATTTGTTTGGTCAATATTTTGTTCTAATCATAACGTTAGGTTTATTTAAAGATGCTCTGATGTTATTTCTGATCTCCAGACTAATTTGGTAAAATTTAAAGGATTTTCCTTAATTTGCGCTTGATTCTGGAAATACAAAATTTGGCTCTCAGTGATAGGGGGAGTTATACTTCAGCGTCCAATTTCTTGAAATTTTTGCCTTGAAGGTGTACTTTTATCATCATTTTGTGTTAGAAGAGATCATAATCATCTGAGAAAAGGCAGTGTTGAAGCAACTAGTTGCTTTATTATTGAGTTCTCGGGTGTTTTTAGGAAGCCATTTTGTACAGTAAGTCAATGGGAAGCTCTATTGTGGTGTGTCGCCATGTGACTCAGGTATACTTCAGTTACGCATGATTTCCAAGATGTAAGGAAGTTTTATTTACAGTTTTTTGGAAGGAAGTTAGCTCATACGTACATTTCGAAAAGTTATCCTATTCCAAAACACATTTCTGGTGAATTTGTGAATACATTATACCCATCCCAACTTCCTTTTCAAAATACTCTAGTAAACTGCATTTATATATCCAATTTGAAGCCAACCCAATGGACGTTTCTTGACAATTTTAGCCAGAAAATTAGCACTCTCAATACCATGACTATGGCCTACCTACTGACACACAAAAATAAAAAATTTTCTTTCTTTTGTCACCATTTGTATTATACTATTTGACAAAATCAAAATCAATAATATCATTGCCCTTGGATTGTTGACACAATTAGTATTGAAGCATATCAACTATGCCTGTAAACTTGGACCTACATTCATCATAGGAATTACTGAACAAAAAAGACAGATTAGTGGTGAAATTTGGTTACAATCACCAACCATAACATATCTGTTCAGTGTGACGGAGGGGACGCTGGGAAAATTTGCTTCACACCTATATTTGTGAGCATGTATGGATATTCTGTTCTAATGAATTGTTTTTTCACTAAAATCCTTGGGGTATAAATGTTAACAAATCATAAATATCCCTAAATATGGGTTTATTTTTACCAAAATACCATATTCATTCTTTCAGCACAAACCTATAGGTTTTCTGAATGTCTACCACCTTACTGACGAGTAATTTCATATAAATGTGACATTCAAATACTTTATTTCTTTTACCACAGAAAATCTACTGGAAATTCTTATTATTTCTTCAATTTTTGCTGCTTATTTTCACAAGTTTCTTGAAAGTGTTCTGTCGCAAAGTCCCCCTTTCGGGTTGAGCCATCACATATGTCAAACTCTTTGAAGGTGTTATCAGATTTCCAATAGTTAAATTGGAACAGTGGATACGATATGTGTCCACACAAAGATTAGCCAACAGTTTACAGCAAACAATTGGTGAAGAATAGTCATCAAGTTGAGTTTCAAATATGATCAAAATAAATCAAATACTGGAAATAAAAATATAGACCTTACGGCTGCATTGCGTTTGGTACCACCAAACTTCGTCAGGCCACTGATTGATCATGTGACAGCAACCCCTTCCCCCGACCAGTCCAATTTGATACAGTGATTGAGTAATGATGTCAATGTGGTCATTATTCAAAATTAACAATTTGCGTCAATATGATGTGATCATAGTTGTTTTTGTATTTTACCATTATCGGTTGTGATATTGCTAGGCATTTGTTATAGTAACTGTAATCCTAATGACAATGCGTGAGACTCGGTAAGCTTTAGTGTGCATTGTTTGCTACAGAGCAACCAGTATATTTTTGTAAATATTTATGAGGAACAAATTCTTTCCATATTTCAGATTTATTCTGGGGCTATTTTGATCAAATCTGGTCATAAAGAGACATGGACTACAGCACTGAATAGCAAATGCATGATTTGTTTCAACGCATCAATTTAATTCTCTAAAATTAAAAGGTTGTACAAGATATATATTTTCATCTGCTGCGCTGCACACAGGTCATTAGGCTAAAGAAGTATGCAGCGAAAGCAGATGAAAATTTCCAACAAGGTAAATTTTTGGTGTTGAGATCCAAAGTTTAAATATATTGGATTTTTCTGCCTTGTTGATTTCAAAGTCAATTTCGTATCGTCTTGAAAAACTTTATTGTTTTGTCATTTTGTTTGGCCTAATTGATATCTCGGACTGATTTTGGATGTTGCAGTGGCAAACTCCCGGACAAACTACAACAACTCGGGCAACAACCGGAAGTGGCATGTTTGGACAAAACAGTAATGTTTTCAGAGACAAGAGTTGCAAATCAGCATAATTGTGCCCCGTCATATCGAAAGGTACCTTAAGGTTGGTATAGTAAATAATGAGATACGGGCCATTGAAGCTGAGCATAGTCAAAAATCACGTCCAAGGTCTAATTGAAGCTGAGCATAGTCAAAAATCACGTCCAAGGTCTAATTTCATCAGAAACGTTACCTTTGAAGTGTATTCTATCATATTAATCAGGTTACAACATCTAAAGCATAAAACAAATGTTTTTATAACCGAGATAAAAATCCTTTCTCCATTAAGTTTTAAGTTTAACCAGTACAGAAACTTTAAACTAAATTTTCTCAGAACTATAGTTTTCTGAATCAGCCGATGCCTTTTTACCAATTTGGATGCAACTTTTGCAATCAAACATCCATTAACCAAAACCAAGGTGTAATTTTAAAGCTTAAAAAATAATCTTTCAGATGAGACCAAAAAAAAAATCAATTTTCATTTTGGGACCCTTAAGGTGCATTTCGATATGATGGGTCACAATTATTATCATAACCACTTACCTAAATGCTGAATATTGCAAATGAGCAGGACTCATGAAAGCAGGATGGAATGGATATGAAGCAGACACAGCCGCGGCCATCACCGATGGATCATAGGCTAGATGCGGCGCGTGAGCTGGAGGAGGTTGTACGGCTGACGGGCGTAGGTCTTCACGTTCACGCTCCCTCTCTCGGTGGTCTTGACCATGACGATATGGCTGGAAACCACGTACGGGGGATTCGTCAGATTTTGACTGTGAAGGAACTGACCTAGATGGCGAATACACACTGGGAAAAAAAGAATGACAAATTAAATGCTTTTAGTAAACTTTTTCCAAAAAGAGGGCCTCAAATTTAGCATTAGCATCCATACAGATTAATAAGATTGAAAATTGAAATTTAAATGTAAAACAATGGCGATAGCAAAGGGCAAGATTAATCATGCTCTCTGGCACCTGCTTTTGTTCAAGAATCAATCGGGGAATAATCCTTAAAATCTGACCACTGATTGACTGCAGTAACTGGTGATCCCCATTTGACAAAAAGCAAATGCTCTCTTCTGAAACAATGGACGACAATCCCGTCAATGGTCTTGCCAATAAAGTCAATCAGCAGCTGAGATTTGAAACAGCTCTAAATCATATCAACAGATTTAAACTTAAAATTAATCACTTCTACACCTGACAGGAAACAGGGATATTTGTTTATGATTTTGTAAGATTTGTCAAAACACACAAATCTTAAATCTTGACTTCTACACTTAATCTTGAGAACATAATGCTATTAAAACTCACTTTACGACCAGTGATATTTACTTTAGACAACCAGCGGGGATATAAGAATATGAATCATATTGGACATATGTACAGATTTAGAATTGAAGAAAAACAAAATGCGACCAAATTATAGCATTAAGGATGATTGTCTAACCTCGTCCAACTTTATAATCATAGGTCAGGATCAAATGTAAGTTTATCACATTTTTGCAGACGACAGTTTGTCAAATCTGACTGCAGGAAATTAAAGGGGTGATCTTAGGGGAGCAGGCATTGGAAGTGTGAGGTTTATGATATGATGAGTCTTGTTCATGTTCATGATAGACTGCGTACATGTCAAAGCCTGTGGTAATGAAAAAAGGGAAATTTGTCTGTCCTGAAACTCAGTAAACATAATGTGGTCTGGGAAAACCTTTCACAGAAGATAAAAAGTTCCTCCTATCATGCAATTCTTCCTTTGGTTGATTTGTATAGGAGGTTGTGGTAAGCTTTAGTGATAAAATTACCCGAATTAATATCAATTGTTGTTATCTTGTATTTAGCAAATTTAATGCTGAAGCTCAAAACAACTCCTTATACAAACAATTTCATAGAAAGAAATGCATGATGGGAAAGCATTTTTATAATCTGTATCTGTTGAGTCGGTAAAATACCTATTGGTACATCACACCAACTGCGCTGCGCGTGGATGGAAGACCTTAATTGTTGGCTTTGTTTAGGTGCAATTTGAGGTTTGTTTTGAAAGAGTTAATGTTTAATGAATTATAATTCTTATAATTACTTTTTTAATCATTTTCTTTGCCAATTATTATCATGAAACCTACAAGTTTTTGTAAATTTAAAAACATAAGCATGTTTCATTTTATTTTCTTCACTCAAGATCTCATCTGTCTACATCCCCCCCCCCACCCCCTTATTGCAAAATGATCCTGGAAACATTGATAAGTGATTTAATTAAGGTTTATCTGTTTGTAATACCAATAGTTTTTACAACATGATCAAGTACAAGTATCCAAGAACCAAAAAGAACAAAAATTGTACAAAAACCGCTCAATCCATTGCTTTGTGTACAAATTTATTAATGCCAGTAGCTTTTTTCTAATCAAAGGGTCAAATTTAAGTTTGTGTGGCCTTTATTTCAAAACCTTTACATGATACAAATCCATAAAACAATCTGCAATCAAAAATACCTCCTTGGTGCCCCGCCAGGGCTGTCCTTTCCCCGCCAAAGAGAGGGCACTGCGCTATTGGACTCTGTAGACAGCCGTTCTCGCCGATGGTCAATGGAGTTCCCAGCCGCATGTCTGTCCAGATCCTAATGACAAGATAGAAATTAATAAACAAGGTGTATTTACATGCCTCAACTTGTTGTAATTGGCTTTCATTTGTCAACTCCGCTGATATACTACTCTTAGCAAGTGGACAATGTTAATATGGGGTTTGACGCTTGACATTTTGTTAAGCTTTTAGTATCGTTCAAGTGCTTGAAGAAATGTATTCATTACGGACATAAAGTAAGCTACTTGAGGATGTGAATAAAAATGTCACAAGATGGAATTTATGCGAGGGCATAGTCAATATTTTTTTCATTTCATTTCATTAAAGGTTTATTAACAACTGTCATTGCAGCAAAAAGCAGCTGAATTACAACAATTATGGCAAGGAGAAGGTCTTTCTCCTCCAACAACCTTCAATCCCAGAAAAATCAAGGGTACAATTAAGAGCAAAATTTAAAATTTGGTGAAACAGGAAATGGTAATCATGGAACTATACTGTTTCAATGATTCCTAAAACGCTTCTGGTGTCCAGTGACAATGTTTCAAATAATGCAAGGTGTGGTCATTTACAGAAAAGGCTCAATCTCCCAGAAGGTGGGGGAGGAATACTTACGAGGGATGTCTCTAAAGAAATCCCCTTGAATGCATTCTAATTTGTCAAAAAATTTTTTTTACACAAGTATCACAATTTTCAAAAATTAAGAAATATGGTAAAATAGGTCATCGAGGCAAAGAACCCCTTGCAAAAAGTCTATCCTTACAAATGGGTATTAATTTCAAAGCTTGAGGGGCATACCCCGATCAATTCATGATTCAAGAAAGAACCCCCCGAGAAATGGCAGAGGAAAAAGCGTTGAACAAGCATTGCTATATGTTATTCAAACCCTAAGTATAAATCTGTTTATTTCAACATCTTAGTTGATGTTCCTCATAATCAAATATTTATCTATCAGTGGCAATAATGTCCCTATCTGCTTCAAAAAGAAAAACATATTTGTAAATTTTCCAAAAATCTCCAGCAAGAAAAAAATCAAAAAGAAAAACATATTTCTAAATTTAAAAAAAAAATCTCCATCAAGTCAAAAATCAAAAGGATGCTGTAGGTGGAATACACCAACAATTAGAAGAGTAATGATAATCAAAATTTTACCAAGTATCCTCTTCAGATTTGATGTTTAACTTTAATGTCTATGAAGCTTGTAGTAGACTGTGTGATGTTCTTCAGCCATGCCCAAGCTCTACTTTGTAGCATATAAACAAGAATTTTATTGAATATAAAAATACAATTATACACTTGAAGTAGCTTATTATCTGAAATCAAAATTTCACAGTCCTCCTTCAGAAATTGTAATGAAATCAAAAAGGACTGACTTGGTAATATTATTCTTCTGATATAGCTATGAGCAAAGTGAACAAAATAACAGTTATCAAAATTAATAAATATTCAATTTGAGTCAATTAAATGCAATCTTGATTTGCATATGATGTGAAAACAGAGAACTTGTCACCTTTGTTGTATAAGAATATCTTGAAGAACTCTGAAATTAAAAATCACTTTGGTTTTATTAGCTTGGAATATGGAAAGGAAATGATGTAATTTTTAAAAATCACAAGTTCTTGTTGAATTATGAAATTTAAAATTCAGTTTGATTATTAACCTCAAATTGAAAAAGGAAATTTGAGGTTTTTCTTCATTTTTTTCAAATTGCAAAATTTTCTTATATTATCCACAATTTTAATTATCCAATTTTATTTAAGGTTTGCATCAACTCATCATTTTTTTTGTCCCTTGAGACCCTGATTAAATATGACCGCTACCGTTTGATCACATGTAGAGCAATTTGTATTTATCGTTTTGTTTATGGCTACAATTTGGCTGCCACTTAAAGTAGCACTGTGACTACTGCAGATATTATTTCCAGGTACTATCAAATGGGAAAGAATCCTACCCCCTCATTTGACACTGCTTTGACTATGAATTTATAGTCTAAAATTTTCTTTACCAAACATTTTGTCGTTACATCAAATTTTGGGTGGCCATAGGTGTCAAAAAGGTGTCAACAAGAGAAAGGTGTCTACAAAATTGATAAGGGTGCCAGTTACAATGAAAAATGTGCCTTAAATACCAAAAAAGATGTGTAAAACCCATAACAATACAGGTACAGGTACTAAAAGATGGGACAGCTCTCAAATTCGGAGCTAGAAAGAAACCCCCCTCAACTGACTTTACACTTACCCTTCTTGAATCTGAACTTGTATGATTAGATATAGTATGGGTAGGTGCGATTGTGACTACCGGGGGTGTGCTACTTGCTGGTACCATCAGAGGGGATGGTTGCAGATGGAAATTCTTATTGGATGCTGGTGTTGAGGCTGCGCTGTGACTGTGTGTCGTACTGGCTGGAGAGGCACGTGGTGATGCATCCTCGGGGCCTGCAAGAACAAAGAATTGAAAGTTTGGGATGTTAGATTATTTATTCATAGATGAAGAAATCTTATTACTTTGGATACATTAATTTTCCATAATGAAGATATTGCTCAATCACTAATATAAGTAAAACAAAATTTTACAGACTTAAATACAGCATTAGGCTTCGCCCATCATTTGAAATGTATAACTGATAACTTTTGAAAGAAAGAAAATCAGCATTAAAATCAAACGAGATTGGCATATTATAAGAGCACATTGATTTCCACCATAATGTGTTTTTTCCAAATAATTGTTCTCCATGAATGTCAAATAAACAAATACATAATGCATATACCTTAGTTTACTCATACAAAAAACTTGAGCAGTTTCATTCAGTTAAACCTATCATGATCCAAATGGCTTAAATTGTTCATTTACACAATTATTTATCCAAACTAAATATTTATGAAACCTACATTAGGAACATTTCACACTCATGATTACTTGCAAACCATACACAATCACTTTTGATTCCTAATCCAACCATTGACACAAATAGCCTGAATCCAAAAGACCTCTATAAAGAAGCCACCATCACAAAGCATCATTCTAACCTTACAACATACCCTAAATCCATACTACAAACTCGTATTGTGTGACACCTGACAGATATCTTACACAAAGAGCGAAAGTGAGACACTGCCGATCTGAACCAATGAATACTTATCAAGGAGCCTTGAGGATTTTATGAGGAGTCCAGTTAAAAAGACAAAAATATCAAAACGGGTGGACGAATTCAAATTTCTTAAATTTTAAACTTAAACCTCTTTAGTGGAGATCTTTCACATGAACCTGGCAACTAAATTTTGAAAAAAAATGGACTAATGTACCTTGAACTTTGTACAGAAAAAAAACCAAGATAACTTAAATGTATAGACAAAAAAACAAGATAATTTAAAATGTGGAATATTGTTGTTTTAAATGAGTTATTTTTATAGAAAAATGATCCCAGGTAAAATCTCTTTACATGATCACATGAAACAGAAGTAAAATCATGACCAATTTCCCGCTCAGCAGATTTCTACAAAATCACACTTCCTTGATACTAACCATACCAAAAATATGATACATAATAAGAAGAATATAAAATTGGATCAACAATTATCTTCCCTCCCTCCCTTACCCTGGTAATGGGCTGGGGGTTATGGTTCGCAACACAACCCGATATCGTCAATTAGTATTGGATCTCGGGACGTGATATTTGATACGCCGGCCACCTTGTTTTAATCACCACTGATTAGATTTGGTTAGAAACGGGAAACTGAGCTGACATGGATATGCTGACATCATGTATAAACCACAGTTGCCACTTGCGATTCATTAAACACACATTTGGGCTGATTTTGAAGTGCTAAACATCGCCTTAATGAGTCATAGTATGCAGCTATCGTTTCACTCTTGACTAAAATGAATGGTTTGGGCTAAGTTACACTATCTCTTTCACACTTATGAAAACGTGAATGTTTAACTAATCTCAAGATGCACCTTGTTCTTCTTCACACAGACAAGAGGAAGCGCTGTTCGATCTCAACAAATTTCCTGACTTTTATCAAATGGGAGAGATACCTGGGGGAAATGTTTTCAAATGACTTTCGAAAGATTAAAAATCATTTTGATTTTACTAGGAATAATTTGTTTCTCTACTTAATGCTCCTTGCTGTAGAAATGTAGAGCAAGGTACGTATGAGCTGAAGGCTTCTATAGGCAAAATAATGATAATAATTGGACAATTTAAACAAAAATCCATAAGTAGGTGTTGCATTTACAAACAATGGGCCCTACACTCTGGATTTTTGTTTACACTGTCTATTAGACATCATTATTGTTTTGCCTATAGATACAATACTAATCTATAGCTCTTCGATATTTTATCTTCCCAGTAGCTAATTTAGTAGAGCATCCAAATTTTTGATTGAGGGCTCAGTCGGGATTTTGTCCTGAACTTTGGGAAAAACTTGGAATTTTTTTTTATTTGGGATAAGTGATATAAATAAAATACAATTTTTTTAAATATGTTTTTTGCATGTTATCAGAAACAACTTATCACACTAAATGCTCTTGAAAACAAAAGAAATAAATCACAATTTCAGTTTACACAACCCTATTTTGGTGTGACCTGTCTGACATATAAATCAGACTCCATAAAGCAATAAAATAATCAAAAACACAACAAAAATACAATCAATAAATTACCCAGAACTCACTTAACCTGATGAGTCAAAGAATCCTTAACAAACCATGAAAACATAAAACCAAACACAACAAAAAATCACAGACCAAAAACAGATCATGACGAGCTTGGTTTACAGAAAGGAAGGAAAATCCCTGCCCAGTTTTTGCTCGCACCATTTCAGCTGCGGTTTTGAAGCATGAAAATGTCATCCTCGGCTGCTTAAATTGTCACTACAAACAATTAAGCAGAGTTAGATATGCCTTCCTCTATGTCAAATCTCTAAGGAACTGGAAAGGAAATGGCCTTAATAAGGCTAGCATATAGGTACAAACCACTGGCTTGCATTATGTATACTTAGCAAATTAACCCTGTGATGTACTTGTTCATTGGTTTAAACATTGCTAGAGGAATTTTTCTGTCACCTTTTGAGCCAATCGTAGGCTTTGTTTTATTGTTAAGTAACATGGGTAAATGTTCAAGGCAGCATTTTTCAGAGGCCCAATGTCATTGGGTGGATGAATAAATGTTTCTCATAATCAACCAATCTTGCTGTACTCAAAGGGTTAATGATCCATAGTTACAGCAGCAAAACAGAAAATAAAATAATGATAGCCAATTTTGTCAAATATCAAAAAGATCAATTTTAGTTTCATCTTTGACAGCCTGCCTTCAATCCATGCTGTTCTTTCTCATTTTGATCTGTTTTTGAAAAAGATTTCCATAAATTATCAAAATATTTACGCAAATGCAATTTTATATATCCCAGCATGCAATGTGTTAAGATCCAGTCTTGTCCAATCACATCACAGTAAGCTTAAGAAAACTGCATTGCTTGTGTGACTAATACGACCCATTGGGAGTTGAGCTATCCTTTCACCACTCTATTCCCCTCCCTTCTTCGTTATTCAATCATAAAATAGGACACTCGAGCTTTGAATTTTCATTTCCATTTTCATGTCAACAAACATTGATGGAAACGGTAATATAAATTACAGAACAAAAGTAGCCATCTTTGATTTATCTTTCATATCTTCCCCTCGCTTGCTAAACTCAGCCTGTCTGTCGGAAATGTTGGAAATGCGGCTCATGACAGACAACACAACTGGGGCTTTCTACAGTTGATTTTGTGTGAAAAAAATGACAAGATATTCAATATGGAAGATTGCGGTCAACTAAAGGTCTGACTTACAGATTCCTATATCCCGAGAGTACGCTCTAAGTGGTTGGAAACCGGGTATAAAAAGACAGACCCACACAGCGTGCGTTTTGGATGATGCTTAGAGAGTAGATAATGAGTCGAATTGAAAAGCTATATCCGCTGTTTAACAAGCTGGCAATATCTATCAGGGCTTTCAACTACCTTATCTTGAATGCAGCTTTTGTATGATGGTAGTTGATGAAAAATACAGTGAAATTTTATGCCAATTTTAACTAGACGGATGACAGATTGGTAACATGTTACCGGTTTGTGTACTCTTAGTTTTCATCACAAGAGTAACAATTTATAAAGGAGAAAAGTACAAATATGTGCACATTGACAATCAGGTTATGTATGTTTACGTTTACACACTTGCAAATTTGGTAAAATTAATCCGTTTAATGAATAAATAACAATCTATTAAGTTTTTGCTGTAATTTTGGCGTAACTGATCAATGTGGGTGTTACAATACTGTCATATCTGTTAAACGTGCATTTCCTTTCTTGGACTCAGCAGATTTCACAAGGGACACACTTCACTATTAACTAGGGGGATATTTGCTCTGAACCATATCAACATAACCCATCTGACATACGGATGTCAACTGATTACTACCACCACGACTTTGTACTTCAATGAACGCTAGTAAACTTGTGAATTTTGTTCTTTGTATTATCCAGTTGTCTCACAAGGATTTGCGCTTTCAATATAAGTTGTAAAATAATCGGCCTTTCATATGATATATGATATTTGTCAAGTTTCAGATCAGGCTAAAGTCAATTTGAATTTCTGAAAACAACGTCATTTTTAAAAATGGATGATTTTGTTGAATTGCTGAGCTGCTTTCCCTTCCAATACATGATATCAATAGATATTAATATATAATTTATTGATTACATGATCACATTACCAGGTGCCCCAGAACATGGCTGCTTTCAACTGGGGGTGGGGGAGGGAGACAGGGACACTTATGGTGTATTTATAATTGAACTATTTCACATCGATTACATTGCACGACGTCTGTGGATAAGCAGTCATTACACGCGCTACGCATATTGCGCTATAACTTTTGAAGACTGCATATCGGTAGACGTCAAGTAATGTTGCAGTGATGAAATCGCTGGACTCTGAACGCACCAGTGGTGTATACAAAAGTGGTTGTAGAAAAATCAAGCTGTTAGATATCGTCTTCAATAGTTCCTTTTTCAATTGCTCTTCATTGGCTTCCAATTGAACAACGTATCATCTTTAAAATTCTCACACTTATGTACAAATCTCACCATAATCAGTCGCCATCATATATCTCAGACTTATTCCAACTGCAAGTTCCGTGCAGACAACTTAGGTCATCTACATCATCTCCTAAATATTTTGTGCCAAGAACTCAAGCAGTCATTTTTGCTGATCGATCTATTTCATGTTATGGTCCAAAGAAATGGAATCCTCTTCCTGACTACATCAAGGATGCAAAGACTGTTGATGCATTTAAGAAACTGTTAAAGACTTATCTATTTAATCAAGTGTATGATGTTTAATTTTCCATGTTTGTGTCATTAGCGCCTTTGGACAAATTGTCTCTTTTGATTTTGGCGCTTTACAAATTTTCTTTGATTGATTGATTGATTGATTTCATTGAAAAAATTTGATACTTTGATTAGTCTACTTTTCAAAATACTTAGATCAAATAATGCAAAGTTGGGCAGTTTTTTAACAAAACTTGAACAATTTGCAACAACAATGGTACAATTTTTTGTGGATTTTTGTTTGACCCCAAATTAAGCAATTTGGATGGGTTCCATTTTAAATTTCGTAAAAATTTGTAATTTATGGGTGGCACTTCAAATTTCACAGCAGACGATTCCTACCAAAACCGAACTCGAGTACCCTCCCGGGCTTTCAACAGTTCATAGTTTGTGTTAAATTATTTGATGTCTAGAGTTCAACAAAGTATTAATTTATTTGAATCAATATGTTTTTGTTTCAATTAGACATGTTCCAGCTTTTATCGATCGCATATTTAATGTGTTGGTTTGATGTTCAATTTCAGCGACATGTGAACATGGGGTTATAAGAGAATGATCAATAATGTTTCAATTGCGACACAGGCTTTTCAGAATTTTTCAGACTTGCTTATATTTTAGGGAATTTCAATGAAAATTGCTACAATGTTTGTATCCCAAATATTGTGGCATAGTGCAGTTAATATTGTCAACTCAAACTCACAAATCATTGGTTCGAAATTGGTTCAAAAATAAATTTTGTATTGGGGCCTGCAGATTGAATTACATGAAAATTTTAATTAAAAATTCACAAAAATTATTAATCAGAAAATAGAAACACTAGCTAAACATACATTGATTTCAGTGAAGCCAGCCCACCCTATTCACTAATGATGAAGTATCTAGTCAAATAATGGTCTCCAACCAATTTAAAATATCCCTGTAAATCCCTCAAATTGTCATGATTAAGTCCATAAAATTCAGAAGAACATCTGCAAGGAGACTGACACATGGGGAAGGGGCATGCATGTTTTAGATAAATTGGGCATGTATGTTCTGTCTGCTTAAATAGTACAATTTTTAGCACCACCGGGGGCATTTTATTTAAAAGGGAACCCTAAATTAGGATCTTGGGTCAACCCAAATAAGTCCAAACAATGATTTTTATTTAAAAATCCGGAATCATATAGAAAACTGAAACTACAAAATTAAGGTTCAAGTACACTTCCTACAGCATGGGTTCATAATCACAGCAATGTTTCCGAAATTTG
>JXSR01S004591.1:73199-92522 GCA_000969725.1 Ophiothrix spiculata
TATTAGCGAAATTAGCGAAATTAAATTGCTAGCAAATATTTCTTGTTTTACAGTATATAATATTGAAACATCATATCATATAACATTTAGTTAATACACAATATGAAAGTGAAACAAACAAGAATTTTAGAAAATAAGGACCTACATTTACACATGTACTTGTAAAACACACAAATTTGATTACAATTTTTATATAGTGCAATAAGAAAATATGTTGAAAGCAATTTGCTGATAACGAAATATAATCTTCTAAGAAAAACTCAAGATCTTGGACCTCAATGAAAATCAGATTCATTTGAGGTCTTGGGTTACCCTTCTCTCTAAAATCCTGATACTTGTTATAGTAGCGTGAAGAAAACCTTTTCACTTTTACATATCTTATGTGCCGAGGTTAAAGTTCACACGCACCTCACACAATGCTTGTGAGCTTGCATGATTTGACAGACTTTCTGTTGCTGTGTGACTTGATGATTGATTTGATTGTGGTTCGAGCCCCTGGCACGGCGGTTTTCGTCTCCTTGTTTCCTTGGGCAAGTAACTTTACTCTACTTGCTCCGTGGTTCGGAATTCACATTAAGCCGTTGGTCCCCAGTACAAATAAACTCCTTCATGGGGTACGGATGTCAAGTACAGTGTGGATTGATTGATTGATTGATTGATTGATTGATTGATAGATTAAATTTAAATCTCAAGACTTCAAATCCAAATAGGTTTTGTCATTTTAACAAATCTCATTCGATTTTAAAATAAATCTCTAAATTTTAGAGAGTAGTATAATTAGCTATTAGTCAACAAAACCATCTTTTCATTAAGTGATTCCACACATTGAATAATAAAGTCAAGAAATTGCTGAAATTTATTTGAAAAATCTAAGTTCACTGTATTAAAAAGAACAAAAATAAATAAGTGAACATACTGATCAATAATAATAGAGCAAGTAAAGATGGAAATTGATGATGTAAAATGAAATCCATGAACAGATTTTGCTAGATGAAATCTGACAGAAAAAATCAACAAAATAACTCATCCCATCGGGTCAAAAGTGTACATAAATGCAAATCCGACATGGAAGTCTGCAAATCAGAAAAGCTAACAATTATGACAACAGCCTGGAAGAAAATCATCATTCCTAAACAAACTGTAACCGCTGTTGTCATATTCCATTTCTCAACAAAATGTCTTGCCAGATAGATCATCCTACTTGTACAGTATGTAAAATGCTGACTGATTGGCTGTGATGATGAATGTATTGCCAACGGAGCCAATCAGATCTCTTGGGAGAAAATATGTAAGGTGCTTTCGGATTGGCTGGGATGACAGATGTATTGCCAACAGAGCCAATCAGATCTCTTGGGAGAAAAAAAGTATGGTGCTTACTGATTGGCTGGGATGACAGATTGCCAACTGAGCCAATCTGTTTTCATGTTCCATTTAGCAATTTCTTGATATCATAGCATCCTACATGCAGTGGCGTACAGCGAGAGGAAAGGGGAGGTAGACTGCCCCTCTGACGGAAGTTTGACAGAGAAGAACATGACAGAGAGTCTTGTTAAATCAGCCGGTTTTTACACTCTCAGCCGGAAACTCAAACTCTATATATGTAGTTTCAGACCATGAAAATCAAGCCCAAAACGGGCTGTTGACCCCCGACAAATGACCCTTGTTACGCGCCTACATACATGTAAGACGATGATTGTCTGGATCATGAAAGATGTTACAAGTTATGATTTTCAACTAAGATTCAAAAATTATTCAATGAAAAAATATGTTTGATGTGCCACAATAAGTGCACAAAATTTGCCCAGGCAAATCACTTCTCCAATACTGTACTTGAAACATAGCCATCATTACATCCAACAAGTCTACCACAAAGCTAGCTGACAATGACAAATGCAATCCCAATGACCCCTACCTAGTAAAGGTGACCCTATCAAGCAGCCTAGCCTATGCCAAGCTCCCTGCTCGCGTGCCTATTCCCAGAGTCCCACCTGCATAGTCCCGAACATATGACCTTGATTTTCTCGTACTTCTAACATTACAAATATGACATTTTGATAGTAATTCTAGAAAGTAACTGGATCCATTAAGAGGAATCAGTGAAAATATACTTGGCAGCCTGACAGGACCAAGATGTATTTGCCTTTGGGACCCCGGGGGAGGGGGACTTCTTTAAAGGTGGATATTATGTCTAATGACTCTAGAAAAATCGAAGCCTGTAAAAGGCTCAAAAAATCATCCTATTTTGACAAGTCTTCTATATATGCTAACTATGATTTTGATTTTCAAATCATGCCTTATAATCAAAGATATGAATAATTTTGATGTGTGAATCAAAATATGAATCAAAAAATGATGTCTTATTTGTTTGACTACTGGTTCTTGGATGAGGTTAGCCGAGCAAGGCACGTGCCAAGCATATCACCCAATGCCTGCTATAATTTTGGGGTCAAGAGATATGTTTCAACACCCTGCCAGCCCTGTGTATTCTAGATCTGCACTTTAACTGAAAGAGTAATCACTTTTTGTTGAATGTCACTCTGGTTTGATGTGAATAGCAAATAAAAGGGTTGCCATTTGAGGTATTCTGGGAAAATGTGAACATGCTTTGCATTGGAAAGTGCAGTTATGTCAATGCATGATTTCTTTTAAAAGTACTTGCCAGTATTTCAAAGAGTTTTCAAAATGAAAAATATCATCCATCGGTATAAATTGCAATTTGATGAGCTGATGCTCCGAAAATTCTTGAAAATATGCAAATATATGTACAATCAATTGAGTTTTCCAATCATCTTTTGGTGTAGGTTTTTGACCAAATCATGGAACATAAATTTCATCCAAATTAATATGAAATGTTCCTGTCAGCATATTTAGTATTTTTAAATTTTAGAAATCAGTACCGGCACGAAAAGGGTGCTTGGGACATTATTGTCACCTTCCAGTGACTGACATTTTAACACTGATGTCCATATTTTGTTTATATTTCAAATGTAAACTTTCAAAAAAATTCTAGCACTCTGCAAATATTTTAAGATTTTACAATTAATTTTTAGCTGATATTAGTAATTTACTGATAACATGCACCATGAAATTGCAAAGTTTTTTCAATTTGAAATTCAAATTTGCTAACAAATCTGTCAACCCAAAGTTTGTCAATCCTGTTTGTGATCAAAGAAATTATTTAATATTTGAGTCTATGAGCAAATGCACTGGATACTGTCATAGTAGACAATACTGTGAAACTATATACGCTAGCCTGTAAATTTCGACAAAGCCCATATTTCTGAAATTAAAATGCTGTGTAGAATTCAAAAGCAAGCAGATGTAATTATTGAAATCAAAATGTCTAAAAATTTATTCACTCAAGCTTGCGAAATTTGTGAAAATTAAAGAGTCACAAATATTTCTTGCACTATCTTATATCGCTACTCTCATCTACATCTCATCTTAACCCATGGTATGACAAAAGAGAAGATATCGTGTGTATCCCATGATGCATTGCTTCCTATGGGAAATTTTGTACAGGAAGTCATGCGAGTAGTTAGTGATGAAACATGCCCAAAATGCAAGATTACAACAATTAACTTTGATTTATGTGTATTTTATCACTAACTACTCACATGATTTCCTATGCAAACAATTCCAACAGAAGCAATGCATGATGGGATACACACGATATCTTCTCTTTGACAACATATCAGTTCCATCTTCCCATCAATAAATCACATCTCTCTTTATAACAGACAGACGTCTATACAGATATAAACTGACGGTTCCAATAGACAAGATTATACAACGATGTTTTGCTAAGCAATTCAGCTTTCACAAATCATAAATCATATCCGGGATGGTAGCGACGACCTTTTGACCCTGTTGCCAGTCCTGATTCATAATTCAGATGCAGCATGAGGCAGCAGAATTCTGATCCATCTGTCACATTATAGTCAGTCATATCATCTTATTCATCACAACCCAAACTGCACAAATGTGATGGTTTGTATTTTAAGACTTGCATAAAATTTAACTTTCGTACAAAGGTGATGAATTTTTTTTAAAAAGCCCTGTTTATGGGCCACTCCCACACCTAATGATTGCATTTCGAAAGATTTTAGTTAAATTGCACAATCATGTAGAATAACCCTTTTTTTTCGAAGTTTTCATGAAAATTTGTTGCTAATATTTATATTTTTCACCTCAAGATTTTTTAGATTTGGGGGTATTGTAAGTCAATTTTAAGGGTTTCTCCCCTCCCCCTGCCTATGTAATAATGAAAAATATCATCCATCGGTATAAATTGCAATTTGATGAGTTGATGCTTACGAAAATTCTTAAAAATACGCAAACGCAACCACTGCAGTTTATACGTCATCTTTTGATGTATTAGTTTTGTCAATATCATAGTGCATATACTAATTTTCATCCAAATTAATATTTATGAAATGTTCCTGTCAGCATATTTTAGTATTTTTAATTTTCAGAAATCAGTACCAGCACCAAAAGGGTGCTGGGACATTTTGTCCCCATCATTTTAAAGTACTATTTTAACACTGATTTCCAATTTTTTTTTTTATATTTCATATGTAAACTGTCAAAAAATATCTCACACTCTGCAAACATTTTAAGATTTTACATCAATTAATTCTTAGTTAATTTTTTTTCAATTTGTAGCTAAAATTTGCTGACAAATCTCTCAACCCCCATTTTGTCAATCCTGTGTGGCGCCACCACTGTTTGCAATCAAAGAAATTATTTTGTATTTGAGTCTATGAGCAAATGCACTGTATACTGTCATAGTAGACAATACTGTGAAACTATATACGCTAGCCTGTAAATTTCGACAAAGCCCACATTTTTGAAATTAAAATGCCGTTGATGGTCTTGTAGAATTAAAAAGCAAGCTGATGCAATTAGTGAAATTAAAATGTCTCAAAATTTGTTCACTCACGCTTATGAAAATTGTGAAATTCAAAGAGTCACAAATATTTTGTGCTGTAATTAGTGAAATTAAAATGTCTAAAAATTTGTTCACTCAAGCTTGCGAAAATTGTGAAATTCAAAGAGTCACAAATATTTTGTGCTGTAATTAGTGAAATTAAAACGTCTAAAAATTTGTTCACTCAAGCTTGCGAAATATAAAGAGTCACAAATATTTCTTGCACTATCTTGTATCGCTCCTCTCATCTACATCTCATCTTAACCCATCGTATGACAACATAAGAGAAGATATCGTGTGTATCCCATCATGCATTGCTTCCTATGGGGTGGTTTGTATAGGAAATTATGTGAGTAGTTAGTGATGAAATACCTATGAATCAAAGTTAATTGTTGTAATCTTGCATTTTGGGCATGTTTCATCACTAACTACTCGCATCGCATGACTTACTGTACAAAATGTCCCATAGGAAGCAATGCATCATGGGATACACACGATATCTTCTCTTGTATGACAACATATCAGTTCCATCTTCCCATCAATAAATCACATCTCTCTTTATAACAGACAGACATCTACACAGATATAAACTGACGGTTCCAATAGACAAGATTATACAGCGATGTTTTGCTAAGCAATTCAGCTTTCACAAATCATAAATCATATCCGGGATGGTAGCGACGACCTTATGACCCCGTTGCCAGTCCTGATTCATAATTCAGATGCAGCATGAGGCAGCAGAATTCTGGTCCATCTGTCACATTATAGTCAGTCATACCATCTTATTCATCACAACCCAAAATTGCACAAATGTTATGGTTAGTTTTTTAAGACTTGCATAAAATTTAACTTTTGTACAAAGGTGATGATTTTTTTTTTTAAAAGCCCTGTTTATGGGCTACTCCCACACCTATGATTGCATTTCGAAAGATTTTAGTTAAATTGCACAATCATGTAGAATAACCCTTTTTTTCGAAGTTTTCATGAAAATTTGTTGCTAATATTTATATTTTTCACCTCAAGATTTTTTAGATTTGGGGGTATTGTAAGTCAATTTTAAGGGTTTCTCCCCTCCCCCTGCCTATGTAGTTATCTCAAAATAAAAACATCTTATTCAGTAAAAGACCTTCATGATTTGAATTAAACCCCATGAGATCATCAACTAAATTACTAATAATACCATTAAGAACATTTAATGAGGCCATATTAATGTTAAAAATATTCATAAGCTTCTTATATCAAAAATTAGTTCAGAATAGTAAAATAGCGAGAAATGAGCAATGATCTGTAAATAATAAGGACAATCACATTTACTAATACTTTGCTTTTATTTACAATATGAAGTGGCACTGTCATAGACAACAAAATGACAACGACATCAAAGATCAAAATTTACTTTGTTTTTTAGTAAAGATCGCCAATTTCACAGTTTAATTTCTTTCAGAAAAACCAAATCATATAAATGTAAAGCATCTGATGTTGTGCATTTTCTAATATCACACTAAGGAATATATGATTCAAATACATCACCAAAGATGTTGTCTAGTAATTAGTGGTAAGCGTTAATTCCTGGTTAATTGGTTGCAACATTGGTTACTCAACTTACTCTTTGTGCTGCAGTAGCTCGACATATGATGAGCTTATAGATGGCTTTTGAGATATGGATGAATAAAGGTTTTGTTTTGTGTTGAAATACTATAAATGTCAACAGTGTATTTTAAAGTCTACTTTGAGTCACCCTGCATAAAATTATAAAATTTTCACTGGTTTTTTTTAAATTCAGAAAATTAAATTTGATGGCCAAGGATAGGAAAAATCAAACAATTCTGCAAGATTCTTGCTTCTGCTTTAATTATGTAAACCTATTCCATTTGTTTTAAAAATAATTGTAAACTAAAACGAATTTTAACAGATGATAAATAAATACTGACCTAATTATCATGATGTAGTTGCCAATAAAACATATTAGTGAATCCCATTTCTAAATGGTATTTCGGTCAATTGATAATTGTCCTGATTTGAAAACCAAACAAAATATTAATCAAAAACTGGATGGAGCCCCTGATGTCCTAAATATTCCGAAAGCTTTCTAATGCCTCACATCGCATAATGCAATAAATAATTCAACCACTTGACTTGATCTAGTAATTAGCGTTAATATCCAGTTAATTTAACACAATGGTCACTTGCTGTAAGCAAAACTTGACTACATTACATAGCTAGCCGTATGGAAATAAACGATGATGAAAGGAAAGAAATGATACGAGCGATGAAGATTACGTTGAGGAGGATGCGGGGAGGGAATGTCATCGAGACCTGTATGTCACTAATGCTCTGATTGGCCCTTGGCTAAATATGTTACAGTCAGGGCTGAGGTTACAAGGTGGGACGGCTGGTGATGGTTGGCTAATCAATTGCGATTTGCCGGCCACAACATAAAAAGTTTGAATCAATTTCCATCAATTTTGAAACTTGATTGCTAGAAAATGGACAAGCTAGGACAAAAATCAATCAATTATGACAGACTTTCCTTCTGCATTTTTTTAAATTCAAGAGCATTCATGGCAGTGAATACAATTATCAAGATAAGCTACTATTGTACCAAGAAAGCGTAAAAATGAGTGAATCTCGGATTTTATATCAAACTGGAATTCTGATTAACTAGGTTTGTCCTACAAATGTAATTAGAAAACCAAACAAAGAATTATTCTTTCACAAAAACAAAACTTGATGGAACCCCTGATGTCCTTAATATTCTGAAAGCTTAATACCTCACATCACACTACGCAATAAATAATTCACCCACTTGATCTAGTAATTAGCGCCGTTAATTCCCAGTATATTTAACACCATGGTCATTTGCTGTAAGCAAAACTTAATTGACTACATTACACTAGCGGTATGGATAAGCAATGACCACAGGAAAGAAATGATACAGCGATGACGATTACGTTGAGGAGGAGGATGCGGGGAGGGAATGCCATTGAGACCTCTATGTCACTAATGCTCAGACTGGCCAACAGCTAAATATGTTACAGTCAGAGATGGGGTTAGAAGGCTGGTGATGGTTGACTAATCAATTGCGATTTGCCGGCCACAACATAAACTTTTGTATCAATTTCCATCAATTTGCTATAATTTAGTAGAAAATGGAAAAGGACAAAAATGAAAAAAATGATACTGAATACAAATATTAACCCAATTAACAAGATAAGCTGTACCAAGAAAGCAGGTCTTGAATTTTGAAAATACCTGGTGTACAGTACTACAAATACAGGATATTCAGGCGAGCTGTAGGTGTGCATTTTGTATCATGCTGAAAATCACACTCCTCAAGATCATTTTAGGGGTGTGATGGTATGCTATCGCACTCGTACGCCTCAAAAACAAGGCTTGAGAAAGTATAATTAGTGAATATATATCGAACTGGAAGTCTGATTTAAAACTACATTTGTCCTAATTAGAAAACCAAACAAAGAGTTATTCTTTCACAAACAAAAACAAAACTTGGAGCCCCCGATGTCCTAAATAAGCTTCTAATAGTATTACCTCACATCACACTATGCAATAAATAATTCAAGCATTTGATGCGATCTAGTAATTAGCACTGTTAATTCCCAGTATATTTAACACCATGGTCACTCGCTGTAAGCAAAACTTAATTGACTACATTACACTAGCGGTATGGATGAGAAAGCGATGACCAGAGGAAAGAAATGATACAGCGATGAAGATTATATTGAGGAGGATGCGGGGAGGGCACGTCATCCAGACCTCTCATGTCACTAATGCTCTGATTGGCTCTTGGCTTAATATGTTACAGTCAGAGCTGAGGTTAGAAGGTGGTATAGCTGGTGATGGTTGGCTAATCAATTGCAATTTACCAGCCACAACATAAAAATTTTGTATCAATTTCCACCAATTTGGAAACTTGATTGCTAGAAAATGGACAAGGACAAAAATCATCAATTATGAGAAAACTTTCCTTCTGCATTTTTGTAAATATTTAAGAGCATGAACAAAATGGTAGTGAATACAAAATTGACTCAATTATCGAGATGAGCTACCATTCATTGTACCAAGAAAGAATAATTAATGAATCTCGATTTTATATCAAACTGGAATTTCTGAACTAATTTGTCCTAATTAGAAAACCAAACAAAGAATATTACCCCGTTCAGACAGAGCCAAAAAGTCGTCTTAAGTCATCTTTAGTCGTCTTCGAGTTATATCGAGTTCAAAATTCGCTTGTGTGTGAACAGTTCGAGTCGACTTAAGTCATCTTTCAAGAAGTCGTCTTACATCGAGTTTTTAACTCGCTAAATAGCAAGTTAAGTCGCGTTAGTAAGTCGATGAAGCACGACTAACGACGACTTTACGTAAGTGTGAACACCTGTCGTCGTTAGTCGAGTTGAATTCGTGTTTACTTCCACGGCGCATTGACCTGGAGCGTACGTCATTTCCGGAAATAACAAGTCGATTCATTTCAACTCGCCTTCAATATCGTAGGTGTGTGTGAACGGTCGTAAATCGAATTACTTTCTGCTAATCCGAAGTCGTGTTTGAAATTTATAATGAACTCGATGACGACTTAAGACGACTTTTTTGTGTGTCTGAACGGGGTATTATTCTTTCACAAAACACAACTTGATGGAGCCCCTGATGTCCTAAATATTCTGAAAGCTTAATACCTCACATCAAACTACGCAATAAATAATTCACCCACTTGATGTGATCTAGTAATTAGCGCCGTTAATTCCCAGTATATTTAACACCATGGTCACTCGCTGTAAGCAAAATTTAATTGACTACATTACACTAGTGGTATGGATAAGTAATGACCACAGGAAAGAAATGATACAGCGATGAAGATTACGTTGAGGAGGATACGGGGAGGGCATGTCATCAAGACCTCTCATGTCACTAATGCTCTGATTGGCCAACAGCTAAATATGTTACAGTCAGAGCTGAGGTTAGGTGGGATGGCTGGAGATGTGAGGCTATTTTGATTCAGGAGCTATCAGCAGGATAATTTGTCCACTACTTGGTTTATAGGCATTTTGTGCTGAAAGCATGATATTTGCCACTAACTTATTTGCCACAAATTGTACTGTTAAAGGCCATGTCACACATCACCGTACTGTGCGAATAACGTAAACTGGTTTGGTAATCGATTACATGTATTTCAATGACCAATCCAGTATACGTTATTAGTTCGTTATTTGTACGTTTCGTGATGTGTGACAGAGCCTAAGGTAAACTATATGAAATTGGTGTCAATTACATTAAGGCTTGACCTTAAAAAACAATAAGCTGTAAATAAAACTGAATTATTAGAAACTAAACCTATGTAGAAAAAAACCAATAATTTCTCATTATATTCTGATTGTCATTAAGACATCTTGTAAAATCTCTCATTTTATAAAGCTTGGAAAAAAAAAAAAAGATTTAAGAATCATGTTTGATTGCAAGTTGATTTGATTTTGATTTTTTTTTTCACTGTGACAAGCAGAAATTCACTTGAAACTTGAATTCAGCAAACTTGAAAACGAAATAAAGCTCATCAGTTACACCCGAAATGAATTTAAATTTGTTACTATTTCCTCACATAAATCACAATATTAAGTGAAATTTAATAAAATTTACATCTAATAATACAACATAAAAATAGGCTTAATAGAAATATTGAATTCAAAAAAATTGGAGATAAAAAAACTGATAAACTGAGCAGATGGAGACCAAACGGTACCGTTCTCTGAAACATCTGCTCATAAAAACAGACAAGAGTTATCAGTGCTCATCACAAGGATACAATGAGTCCATTTCATGAATAATTAATTCTGAAAAATACCAGTAAAATTCACATCATGTTGCTTCATCCATGGCAAAGAACTACTGAGTATAATTTGATTTTAACATATTTATTTCAATGAACATTGCATGCTACCATAATTTTTGAATATTAATATTTGGGATATTTTATGCTTTTGTTTTGGATATTGTGGGTATGATTGTCAAATAATTTTCTGCAAAATACAGTATGTGAATTGCAAATTTACTTAATATGTTCATGAAGTGTCATTTTTTGAAAAGGTTTGAAAATAATTTTTTGACAACTTTTTTAAACATAAATTCAACTTGCTAAGACCCTACATGAAATCAGGAAACTAAAAATATATAAAATTAAAAATATTTCAACAATTCAGAAAATATTTGCTCTAAAAATGTTTCTGAATGCTTTTCTCAAACTTTTTTTTCCTGACGAAAACCTTGCTAACATTGCATAAGGCTAATGAAACTTGATTCCTGGTTTCCCGTCACCCGCCCGTGTTATGAAATTACCCCCGCGTTTTGTTTTGGTTCAATGAAAACATTGTTTGAGGTGCATAAAAATCATTATCTTTGTTACATAGCAATTTCCCTGGGGAAAAATTCAAATCAATTCAGTGTCCAGTTTAGCATTTTGTATCCTAAAATGACCGAACAGAAAATAATGTGTTTTTTTTGTGATATATGGATACTGAATAATGAATAATGAAAATGTTGCCTCATTATGATCAGAAAAAAATGTTACAGAAAACCGAGAATGGAATTTCATTAGCCTAAGAATGTAAAAATGACCCCCATTGATTTACGATATCAATTCAACATTCAACATGATTAAACATAAAACTAATATTATTAGCCAATAAAAGAATAATCCAAAAACATAAAATGCCATTAAAATCATTGATTTATGACCTTCATTTGATTACCACACATGGTAATTTCACATGATCAAATAAAAATGTCTCCCTAGGCCCTGGAAGTGAAAATAAGTATTCAAACAACATAAAACAAAGACCAATCTGTAAGCTTATATTTACCTGTCCCTGCTTCACTGTAGCATTAAATAAACACAATCAAATCGCTCAGACAGAGAGCTAATAAAACAATAAAGGGCTCCATAAACAGCTCATTTGCATTTTAGATCACTGATTCAACAAGCAAATAATCTTATTAAACAGTAGAAACAATGATAAAGGACAAATTAATTACATGAATAACCTAACCACTGATCAACATGATAAGCTTACACTAAGTTACAGTTACACAGCAGATAATTTGCCCTCATTCAGGAACCAATGTGCATGAAATAGACCTGGATATATTTTATGTCTGTAAATTAATTATTCATACTTATACGTACCTTTTCTCATAAATGTTTCCAGTTTCATTTTCGGTTGAATTTGGCTATCAAATCGAGTCAAAATATCATAACATTCCTATCGATAAAAATTGGGCTCAGTCCACGCTCCAACTCAGTCCAAACCAATTGGACACCTACTTGTGAATGGTCAATAAATTTGTAATCACAACGTTATTAAGCTTAATAATTCCTGCCAAATACTTCCTCCTAGACATAACTCAATAGTTATGGTCTTTGTCCATCACACAAATATCTTGTCTAGCCTGTTGAGACTGAAAAGGTCATTAAGCTTAATCCTATTCAATCAGCTTTTTATAGCGTTTTCCTTCACAATAGCTTGATAGCTGATTATAATATCCCTGGTATTCATAGCTTTGTTGAAATGATTTTCACATCAATATGCCAATTATTGCTACACATAAATATTGCCCCTGCTGAGTACGCCAGTGTGCGTTGGGATTCGTAAACAAAAGGCAACAGTTTATAGTGCAAAATAAAATTATATCAAAATTGCAAGTAGTGTATCAACAATCCTGAGATATCATTTTCAAGGTCAACAATATGTTCATGTAGAAAAATAAAATCCTGTATATTCCAAGTTCATATTGTTCAAAATTCAATAGAAAAATCTCCTAATTACATCAAAACATTAACAGGAATGCGTACATATATCAAGCAAGCTTCCCAAATAACAATAAAAAGTGAATAAACAAAGTACACGATTAGTAATCCGGCAAGAAAAATGAATCCATATGGGGCAGCGGCGACTTCCGATGGCTCCACATGTGTATGATAAACCAAATGGCCCATGTGTTGTCAACATCAAGTCCAGTCAAGTTCCTGTTTTCATTGTTTTGTTTATAAAAAAATCCATATAATAGGTCCTAAGATTAGCACATGATTCAGCTTTATGATGAGTTCATATGTAACATTGCAGCACATGAATTCACACATCTGTCGTCCTATTCCGACATAAATACCCGCATAAATAGTTGCACATCCTGGCCACACATCCACACTCCACCAGTACCATCCCAACAATAAACCTGACCTATGCCACTATGCCTGTATTTGGTTAGCTACTCTACCCCTATTGTTATCAATTCATCCATCCAGTGCACACACTCCCTCTGTACAAGCCCCTCAGGCAGGATTCTTTGTTTCCATTGGTGCAAGTCTAAACAAAGCCCCCTAGTCACCTCACAGCCCATCTGTACCCCGGGGTGGGGGAGCTACTTTACGGTACTTAGTACTTAGGACAAGCTGCAAATTTGAGCAGCAAAATCAGGCTCTGTAATTTCTATAGATCCTTGGCAACATTTAGTTATTTTGATGAGTCTACTGCCAAATTTTCCCAGCCAAAGTTTTAACCAACTGGCTCCAATTTGGATTTTTTTCCCATAATATCTTGGAAAATTTGTGCAAAAATTGGGGGCTAAAATTGCATTAAATTTTTACCCAAAAAAGATTTAGGTAAATTTGACTAAACATATGGGAGATATGCTACATTGATTGGTCATCTTTTCTTGAAAATTAGTAATTTTTATGAATGGCTTTCCAACCTATATCTCAGTTGCATACCCCTACCCAAACCAATCTTTAGTACCCCCTCCCCCGGATCACCTCCAGCCCATCTGCACCTGTCAGTGGGAGCCTGTCTCAATAATTATGTTATTCAAAGGGTGATAACATGTTCGCAATTTGTGAAAATCTACCTTTAACATGACTACGCTTTTATTGTGTCAGTGACAAATTTGGGGAGTGAGTAATCTCGTTATTAAGTGGCTTAGGAAAAACGGGTTCAAGTTCCAAATTTGTATATGTAAATTGATGACTAAAATACCAGGCTAAAGTATAACACGTTATCTGTGTGTGTGTGAATACAAGTGATTCATAATCACAATTAATGCATAAATATTAATAATAATTGGATCCAGGTCAGGGACTTATTATTGTATACATATAAAACCAACTATGGTGTCATTTCTAAGTATTAATCAAATGTTGTCCTTGGTAATTAATGAACAAATAAATAAAATAAAAAATAACTGAATTGAAATAAATAAATAAATAAATGAATTAGTAAATAAATAAGTAAACAAAAACTAGTAAATAAATAAATAAATCTTTCACACAACGCATACAAAGTCATTCTATCATGAAATTGAGCATTGATATGAAAAGTATTGACTCTATTTGTTTTATTTATTTGTTCTTTGTATATTGATGGTACATTGCTTCAGTGATAAGCACTGCTAATGGTGCGTTCAGACTCCAGCAATTTTATCAAATATATAGCCTATCCTCCAGAGAGAGGAGTATCCACAAACCCTATTTACATTATTTGTCAAAAGATCTATTAAACAGCTAACCACCCACAATATTGCCCTAAAACTCAACTCTTTTCACACTTAATTAGCTTCTTTCAAACTCAACTTCCATAATCATTTATCTTTTAAAATTTCAAGTTCAAATTAGTGGTTTCAATAAAACTGGTATTGTTCTTTACCTAATAAGGTCATAGTAGTTCAACTGTTAGCTGTTTTTCTTAGCTTTTGTTAACAGTTGGCCATGGGATATCCGTTTGAATTTTTATATTTATGTTTACGAATAACATCCCAATTATCCTCATTAAATAGAACTTATTTTATGATTTAATATCTGATCATGGAATTTGATTAAGAAAATAAAGAAAAAAGAAAGAAAGAGAACAATATTACAAGTTTAATTTCTACAAAAAGGGGATAAATTCACATTTACTTTGTTTTTCATAATGAAATTTAATTAATGCAATATGATAAATTAATTAAGCTGCAAAAACAATATCATGAAGTCACATTATATAAATATATGCAATAAAAATATGATCAACCTCTTCATACAGCTGCCTAGCCCAAGTACGACGCTTTCTATGAATTTCATTTAAATCTAATTTAAATCTGATGTATGATTAGAATCGCAAACATTATTACAAAAGTGGGAAATTAATAATGTGATTCTTTCTAACAAAAACAGAACAAAATTCAGTACATTTGTGACCCACCATATCAAAAGGTGTGTCAAAATCAAAATTGATGTTTTTGTCTCATCTGAAATTTAGGATTTAAAGCTTTAAAATGACACCTTGCTGCATTTGGTAATTGGTGGAAGGCATCAGGCTGAAATATATTATTTCTAAAAGTTGAATCGTTACATTGTACCATCTGCCATCACACAACATCTGAGTTTCATATTCTGCTATATAACAGCAACGCGACACCGTCATTGACACAGAACCGCGAGGGTCATGATCTAACATACCAAGAAGGAGAGAATCTCCATGCATCCTTGCTTCTCAGAACAACATCCACACATCATGTATCATATGGTACTGATGGAGCTGTGGGACGCAGCAGACGGATAAATTAGTCTACGATTATTTTACCGACAAATTTATGATTATTAGTGTTTTATGCATATTTGTTCTACGAGGGTCATTCAAAAAGTTCTACCTGTTGTATCATAACCTGTGTTCTGTTAAAGGTAGCTACTTGAAAATTGACACAGATAAAGCTAAGGATGTCACCTACACATGGTGTAACAATCATATCAATATCTTTTCTAGATTTTTGAAGATTACCTGAAAACGACAGTACGGTTAGGGTACACCGGAAACGGTAAAATATCTAATGACATTTCACCTGAAATTATATGTGCAGCTTACCTATGAAAAAACATCTGCAAACCCAAAAGTTATGTAACTTACAGAATAAATGTGATATGATAGTGTACCTTACAGTCCAACAAGTCATTTGTCATTGATAAAGTAAACTTGTTACAGACAGAAATTACCTAGAATCCCAATATTTGAAAGGATGTCTTGTACCCTCTTAGGTTTACAAATATCAGCATAGTGTGCTTCTCTGTAGCCTGACTTCTCCAAGTGCGTTTTTATGTAAAAAGCAACAGGTAAAGATACTACACCACATTTTTCAGTCAAAAACATGAATTTGGTTGCCTTTGGTGTCTACCATGAAAATATTTTAAAAATAAAGATTCTTAATGTCACCATTGTATATCTTGTTTTATGAAGGTCAATTTCTTCGTAAACTGTGTCTTTGGTGATTTTAATATTATTGCTGGAGGGGCTACTTGTACCTATTATTGTTATCCTTGTGAATAACCATTATTTGCAGTTTGGTTCAGCTTTTTAATCATCCCTGCATAATTGTATGTTCATTCTTATGCTTTAATTTTTTTTTCTGTTTAGCAATACTAAATGGCTATATTATGGCCTTTTTAATTCATTGTATTTGAGCCACTTTAAAAAATGTTGCACATATTTTGACCGTTTCCGGTGTAACGAAACCCTCTGTGGTTTTCATGACACTTACAGAAATCTAGATAAGATATTAATATGATTGTTGCACCATGTGTAGGGGACATGCTTAACTATATTTTTGCCAAATTTTAAGTAGCTACCTTTATTAGAACAAAAGTTATGATACAACAGGTAGAACTTTTTGAATGACCCTCGTATCTATTAAATACCATGTCTGCATTCAAATTTGGCAATTTAGTAAAAAATAATTTTTATTATTTTTGTAATATTTCATGGCAATGAAGGGAAAAGGCAAATATATGTGCTCAGCCCATATGCTTGCCTATGCATGGGCTCTCCTCTTTAAAGGCACTTCGCACTTCTCTTTTACTACATCTAAAGAACCAGTTTCTCCTTTTCCCCAAGTTTTAATACGTCTGTTGTCAATGTTATTGCTCAAATTGGACATAATTTGTCAAGTGAGTGCAAGAAAGTCGCATCTGCCATAGCTGCCATGTTTCATAAATTTGCATTGCACACTGTATATGTCTAGTCTTGGGTCACAAGAGCAACTGACATACGAATATATTTCAAACAATTTTTCACATTCCAATGACAAGATATTAAATAAGTGTAATATAAGGGCGCTTTCTCACTGTGATGTTTGGTACCAGGTCGTGGTACTCGATGCTACATCGAGCCCACTTCCTTGCCCAGTGAGAACGCGTTTTAAGTGGGCTCAGACCTACATCCGAGATCGGTTCCGAGACCACCTCATGTAGGTAGTCTCGGTACCAGGACGTGGTACCAAATGCATAGTGAGAACGCGTTCATGCATAAGTGGGCCCGGCTCACATATATATGTACTAGGTTGGCTGTTATTTCTACCTATTGCAGGCTAGCTGTATTTTTTAAAATAGCAAATATCAATTGCATTACTTTGTTTCATTTTTCCTGTGGATTGAATTTTTAAACTGTTTACCATGCACACATGGAATTTATTTCTTGCTTTGTTTATATCTGTGTTCATGTTACGTTTGAATTTAATTTCATATTATTTTAAGTATCAGTTTCTTCATGTCTTCAAAAGTTTTGTGTAAACTATAGGCCCTATTAAGAATTACGTTTGTAATCTTGATGTTTTATATATTTCTTACATTAATGTAGGTAATATTTGTTGTAATTTGGTTTCAAGCCACTAGAAATAAATAAATCCTGGTAAGTGAACTCAATACCACATTGGTATTTAGTACGGGAGGTAGTACTTTACTGTGACAGTGAGAACAGGAAATCAATGTGGGCCGAGCCCACTTGTATGTGTGCTCAGACCTAGGTCTGAGCTCACATGTTCAGTGAGAACACGACCTAAGACAACTATTGCAGATACGACTTTCTTGCATTCACATGACGAATTGTAATTAACAGTGTCAAATTATTTTATCAAAATCAGGTCATATTTAATAATAAACAAGGTCAAGAAATTTGCGCATCTGCCACAGTTTTAAGCAATTAGAATATATGTTTGTTTGATGAGTAATTGTTCGGAGCAAATTTTTTCAATAATCAATTTGATTTGTAGATTTCAAGATGAGAACAAAACAAAATTAATTTGTAGCATTGAAGAAGTTTGTTTTGATATTAAAGAAATTGGCTGATTGCATTAAAAACACTCTAAAAGAGCTGTTTTCAACTCTACACTAAATATATGACACTATATCATAACAACATACTATTAAAGTTAGACTACCTTTGAAAGAGAATGCAGGAGCCCTAAGAGCTTGTTTCAAGACTAATATGACACCAAAGACTAATACAAGATATGCTGATGATTTATAAATGGTCCAACCATGCGCCTTTTAACACGATGGAGTTGTTAGCGCTTCCAGCTGAAGCTCATTTTATAATACAAGACAAAGTTGTTCAAAAATTGATATGTGTTAATCGGTTTAAGCGCTTTCCTTTTTTAAAAGCGGAACTGATTTATTTTCTCAGTGATTTAGCTGCTGTAAAAAGCACCAATACTGTATTTGCAAGTATTAAATATAGCAGATACTTCTATTAAGCATGCAATTTCACTCTCATGTTAAAAGGTTGTATGTATATATGTTTGATATAATACATGTAGATATTGCTTTTAGTTCTGAAAGATATTGATCATCTGCTCATTTACATGAATTTTTACCAAGTTAAAAGAAAGTACCTTGCTTATTAATTTGAAATGTATATACTGCGTTCTTACTTTTCCATAACTTTGTTAAGAAGCGATTATTCTGATATAAATGAGGCTTGTTTTTATAACCTTTTCCAAATTCGTCTGATGAGGAATACAGGAAAAACGGAACGTCAATGAGGCGTAGATGCCATATAAGCCAAATTTGTTTAATCTGCTATAGTTGAATTTTACATGAGCTTAGAAGTGTACAATATGGCTAAGAGAGGTGTGATTACTCTCAATGCCTTGTAACCGCCAACCTGCTAATACCGTTTTTTAAATTCTGTAAATAATTAATCCATGTATAGAAACCTGAATGAGTATACTTTCCTGATTAACACTGACAATGTGAAACAGTGAGTAAAATGGGCAGATTCAGAAAAAAAATCATCTTGAGTCGACAGAATGCATGATATCAATAATTGATTGCATCTCAAAGATAGAACTGATAAGTATCCCCGTTTGCAAATGAATTGTTAGTTTTAAGTATTCACTGCACATCTTGCAGGCTTGCAAAGGATAGGGTACTAGAACAAGGCTTATACGTGGACTGCCTTGTAAATGATCACTCTTGAGATAAAGTACTAGAGAGCGAGAAAACGTTAATGTGACGGCCCGTGCCTTTTCACAAAGGACCTGTGATTATTAACCTGTGAGTTGTATAACACAATAAATCAATCACAAGTTACCAA
>JXSR01S004591.1:92947-103240 GCA_000969725.1 Ophiothrix spiculata
TGGTTCTTTTGAGAGCCGAATTGACAGTCAAGAGGTGCGTGGCATTTTTATAGCCACACATGGCGGCAGAAAAATGTCCGGGGATGTATATATTTTTTCTTTAAAAATTCCTTACATCAAAATATTTCTTGTATTGGCAAAATCATGAATTTGTAAAATTCAAGCATTTAGCAGTATTTACCAAGCTTTCAATTCATTTCATGACTAAACTACTATCGTCTACCTGAACTAAGCCTCACATTTGTCAAAACTGGATCGATACATTGAGAAACATGACACTCCTTTTTCCTATAGCATGCGCCAGTTAAGTGAGAAGACGGATTCACCACGGTATATTGTTCCTCATTGACACACCGCTATTATCAGATGGAGAAACTGTAAACTGATCCCTCAACAAGAACTGCTGCATAAATGCCTGCATTTTCCAAGATTTTGTCTCTTTCTGTAAGATTTTCTACTCTGCACAATGAGATATTGACTGGAATTCAAGCAATCGAAACATAACAAGTTACCTATAATGTCATAAATTGATCTTATTTAACCTCAATATATTTACATTGATTTGATTCTTGGAGGTGGTTACACATATCTATTTAATTCTGAGCACAAAAATTGATTAAACATTGCCCATCCTAGCTTTCTTAGTTGAACTGCAGAGATATCTCTTGGTGGTTCAACCCCTCAAATCTAATATTTCAGATGCTCCAAAAAGTCCCTTTTCACCCCATCCCTACATTTTCATGTTCAAGATAGAAAACACATCTAGGAGAGATGCACATATATTATTAGTTTTGTAAATTTCAACACTGTACACTAGTAAGGATTTACCTTAAAAGCCTGGTAAAAGGAAACGTGGTGGGCAAAAACTATACTACAAAGATGTTCAGATAAAACCACTTGACATCTGATAAGGGTCATGGATGTGGAATTATGAGATAGAAAAGAGCAAAAACGGCCTCTACAGTGAAAAAAATTACTTTGTTGCGTTAAAGAGAAATGAGAAGTACTCAGAGAGAAAGGACATCCCTCAGATTTTACATAACCAACCTTTATTGAAATCAATGGGACGTAAATGATGATGATGATGATCAGGTGCATAGCCAGGATTGCGTACCCCAAGGATGTGCAATAAATCCTAGTCCAAAACAGTGATGGGTCCAGGGGGCGCTGGGCACCTGCCTATATCTAACGGGTCACCAAATGTATTATTGGCAGTAATTAGGACTACTGCCCCCTTTTTTGTAGTTTTCCCATTGTTTTTATTTTTTGTGTCTTTTTCCCATGTCTTGTTGCTGTGGACCCCCGGGGTGTGCGCACCCCTTCCACATTCCCTGGCTACGCCAATGATGATGACCTCAAAAGTAGCTAATTTTACTTCTCAAACCCAACCACTTTGCACAAAATATCTTAGTCCCATTTTCAGAGAAAGTTCATTTTCTTTTGTTAGTTTTTCAGAAGTTATGTTGAAAACAAAAATGGCTTTACTCATAAATATATTGTTCGTTTAATACCAAAAAGTATGCACCACCAATACTGAAAGTTTCCCTACACCATTGGTAGCGGTCAAACCTGAACGATAAATCCAAAGATTTTTCCATTTCTTGGTTCTTTATTCTTACAGCAGTCTGAACTCATATCTTACACCAGACAGTCACTCCATCTAAACACAAATTTCTCCAAGTAACTCCAAGTCATGTCAGACTAGATTGAAAAGCTTTTAACCGAAAATTAAATTTTGACGATTATCAAAAATGAGCACCACGTTTTCAGGAAATTAAGATCAAATGTCTTAGTAGCAAAATAAAAGGTAATATTTAGTTCTTAATTCGATAAGAGGTGTTAGCTTTAGGCTAGCTATCAAAGTGGCACTATACAATTACCATCAATGAAGAAAATGAACAAAATATAAATTGACTTTACACCCAACATCAGTTACAAATATATGTCAGAAATTCTCATCCATTATAGCAAGATGTCAGTTCATACAATCATCGTCTATTGTTACATAAATCTGACACCAAAATATTGGGGCCCTGGCACTGTTTCAGTTACCTTACTTCCATTATATTGTTTTTCATTCTACATATTTACCATATCAAATTCAAAATTCAAAAATTTACCTTTTTAACCAATGATCTGCACTAATTTGGTAATTCCGGGGTAATTCAGAGCTCCTGTCATAGTTCTACATTAAAGTAAATTATCAAATTTACTTTATGATTGATTAAAATATAAAATTTGAAAATTTGCCTTTTTTCCCGCAATATGTGCTAATTTAATAATTCAAAGCTCCTTTAATAAAGCTATTTTCACAAGTACATTATCAGTTTTCATATCTTAAATCTAAATTTACCATGATATGCAGCAGAGAAGCAATTTTCAGTGCATATATACCCGCAGGCATTCAACAGTACAGCAGAAAGGGTCAGCTTTGCAAGGTCCCGCAAAATACACCATAAACGTGTAACACCGATGCGTGTTGAGAATCAACACACAGCCTCAGGGGGAAACAGAACGCTATACCCCAGGGAGTAGGTGGGCCGATTTGAGCGACACCTATGTGCATTTACACGATGATGTGTCGCATTTTTATATGCAAAGTCGTAACATGCCTGCAGGGTGCAGGATGTCAGCCCTATGGGGTTATGCATGATGAAGATTCTCAACATAATGCTTTTGATCTCAACAGCTCCAAATGACTGAGTATTCTTCTTTTTTATATAAATCAAAAACACTTTGTCATTTTCTGAACTTAAGCAACCATCTTTACAAGAAAATCCAGGAACAATAAAATAGTACTGTATATATTCGTTTTTGGTAGCTACTTTCTTCTGGGGCTTAGTTGTTTACTAATTTTTGATAACACGGGCCGCATCACTTTTACCAGTGGTCGCACCACTTTTATTTTCCTTCCGACGCCCCTGAGAAAATCAATCATATTTAAAGCTATCATGGATAGAATAAATTTGCTAAAGCTTAGTCCAAATTTACGGCAAGCTTAGTCCACAGAGCAAATGACAACTTGTTCTTTGAATAAAACATTACACTGTTGGTGAATTATTCATCTGACTTGCGAGCCACCAAAATCAAAATCAGATTTACACATACTATTATAAAAACAAGTCCATGTTTGTTAAGATAATATATAAATTACAAAACAGGGAGTCAGTCTTGTTAACATGTTAACAGCAACCCACTCCTGTTTAAATCATGCCTTCCTAACTTGATTGCGCCCGACATGATCGTGCAACCATTTTACGACACGTAATGGGTATTACGTTTCTTCCTCTCTTTAAAGCGATAGCATTATTCTCCTTGATGTGAATGAGCCTTTCTGGAGCCCATTTATCATCTCGTGTTATTTGAATGCTTTGACACTATGGAGCGCTAGCTGTGTTGGGATTTTAACCATCTGAGAACCATTATACATTAATTTTGATTGGATAATTTACATTGCATAGACATAATACACAACCAATCATATTAATTTTTATATGATCAAAATTGGAAATACATCTCTGTGGTTTTACCCATCAGAGCACCATTATTGTTTTTTTATACACTAATTTTGATTGGGGAATATACATGGAACAAAACATAACCAATTGCCTCGGCCAACTTCTTATATGTTCAAAATTTGAAATAAATATGTGTGGTTAAATGACTGTCCAATATCTCCCCTATTTTCACAAACTTATGGAGAATTCATTTATTAAGAATGCACTACAGATGGGCAAAATGAATATTGAACTTCAGTAGATAATTTAAAGCATTATCTACATGGAACCTAACAATTGTAATTTTTATACTATCCTACCAACAGTCTGTGAAATCACTAACAATCTAGGATCGAACCTAGTACCTTGGGTCCGTATTCACAAAAGAGGAATAACTTTAATCCAGGAATAACTTTATTTTTATTCCATTGGTGTAGTCATTTGGTATTCGCAAACGAAGAACAAAGTTATTCAATAAATTTGTTATTCCAGGCTTCAAATTCAACTTAGTTCAGAACTGTGGGCTATCTATAAATCAAGAATGTGAAATCCAGGAATAAAGTTATTCCTGGAATAACTTTTGTGAATACGGGCCTTGGTATTTAGCACTACTGTTTTTAAAACAATTGCAAATAACTTTTTTCATACTTTATGATACATTCAACCTATTTTCAATTTCCAAAAAATCTTTCTCAAAAGGTTTAATATTGACACATTTTCAGCCATTAATCAAAATTTTCATAAAAGAAAAAATCTCAAATAGTCAAGATGGAATCACAACCTATAGAAAGCCATCTCCACAGAGACAATTCAGTGAACAGCAATTTTGCGCATCTTCTTTATCTCGTTTCAAACCTGGTAAATCCATCAGCTAGCAGTCCAATTGCATTGCATTACCACCCTAAGCCTCCAAATCACTGTGATACGGATCACATGCCAGAAATATGAGACCAATTTGACAATGTTGGTGAAATAATCGCTTTGATACGTTAGCCTTGCAATGGAAGAATGCGGTAAATGCAATTCAGATTATGCGCAAGATGCTTTATTTTTCCTGAGATAGATTATGCGTAATGAGCAGATGATCAAAGCCCTTTCATAACAAGATTTTCAATAAAACTCTTTATAAAAGTGTACTCAATCAAATATATGCATATAAAAGATTCTAGCATGATAGTCGGTTGAAAAACAAGCCCATGCTTAATGGAAGTATCTAAAAATATAATGGTAAAATAATAATAATGGTAAAATGTGAAAATTTTCACCTTAAACAATTTTGCGCACATCCAACCATTTGTACATTTATATTTGCACGCATGAAAATTTTAACAAATGCAAAAAAAACTATTACATTACTTTTGCGCTGACAAATTGAACGCAAAAATTAAATTTAGCATAAAAATTTCCCAAATTTTAGAGCATATTTTGCTTTGGTAGATACTGTGTTATTGCTTTGTAAAACAATTTTCATCTCATTTCTTATAAGATTAACTTGTGCGAGAAAGGAATGTCGAATCTAGAACATTTCCATTAAAATCTTCTTTATGCATGTTAGTTATGAGCGAGCCATTTAATCCGTCATATCAGTCAATCAATGTTTGATAGCTATTATGCATTGCTGTCCCGCAGGGGGGGGGGGGGGCTCAAGTTTTGTTTTGGTAGACACATGTGGCTGGGAAATTTCAAGTGGCACCATTCAAAAATACCAAATTCCAAGAAAAGGGCACCCCATCAATGTTTAAAATACTCAAATTTTAAAATACTCAAATTATTTTTTGCTATTTTGGTGCAAATGTTTTTATTAAAATTCCCAAATTAGTGCCATTTAGCAAAAATTTTAGAAACATTTTAAGAAACAGTCCCATCAAAACAACAAATTTTGCAGAAAAGACTCATTCAGGAACCAAACAGCTTGACTTTGCTAACCATGTTTGTGGCATATCCCAATATTTTAAGCACCCCCTGATTACTGTCTCGTCTCCATCTTCTTCCTGTAGTAATTTACAGCTCCATTGTTATAAATAATAATGTGGAAGAGTGAAATATGAACTGAGTTTTGACTTAATTATCGTCATCATGTTATCATTATTCATAAGTGAATATCCATGGAGATATTCATTCTGAGTCTTGACCTTGAAGATAATTGTCTTTAAAAATGTTAGAAGGGAAAAGAGATATGATACATTCTCTGACAATTTTAAATGGTAAGTTGACAGAGGATTATATGATGAAACAAAGACAAGAAAAACAACAAACTTACTGCACTAATACAACATACTTGATCAACACTTGTCCAATTTTAAGAAAAGAAAGAATTATATTTTCATTATGTTCATAGCCATGATAGCCCAGTGAACAAATGGGCGGGGGTAGTAATTTGATATTGGAGTTTGATATAAATACATTTAAAGGAAAATATTTGAATGATTCGAGAATATTAAATGAAATATGAATGTGGTCTAGAATATCTAGAATAATTAAATGCTCCTTTGATAGGATTTTTTTTATAATTACAGAAATATAAATCTGGGCTTAATTGCTTTTCAGCATTTTGTTGCTATGACTGATTAAAATAAATGATAAGTGCTATCCAGAGCTATAAACAGTCATTTCAGTTTAAAGTAATAACTTGATCCCAGCTTTTAATTCTCATTTTAATTATCTTTTATATTCAAATTTGCATGCATTTCTTCTCTTCTCCAATTGCATTTTTTTTCCATGTGATGGCAATATTTCAAAATTGTCATCTGCAATAACCATTAGCTTAATAAATATTGACAAGAAAGCTCACTGGCATAGTGTACTTTTCTGCCTCAGAATTAACCAGAGACTTATGGATAACAATATATGATAGCCATTACTGAGACTTATCTGTGACATTAACCAAATCCCCAGGGGGAGCACTCCATGGGGAAACAAGAGGAGGGAGGGATTGATGGGCTGCATCATATCTGTCAAAAAAGCCTTGAGATGCGGTTGCTATAGCAACACAGATTTAAGATTTTTGAGGGGATTTTTTTCATCTTGACCCGATGTTTTTCCTCTTATGATTCGCAATAATTAAGAATAATAGAAGCACGTAGAGAACATATGCAAGCCTTTGAATTGTGTGGGGATAAAAGAGTAGCATGCATTTTGAAAATCTTGATTAATCTAAATTAATCTTGTCCTAATCCAGTTGCAGATGATTCACTTAAAATGTTGACAATGGGACAGGGCCGGAATATCCAGGCAGGGCAGGGTGAGGAATTAAGTAGCTGGCTACACTTGCCGGAAGTGTCATTTCAGACACCTTGTCGACCTGTAACAAGCTAGTTTAATCATAGATTCTAAAATCTGAAGTCTAATTAATATCTTCCTTAATTTGTAATGTTGTGCTTAATGACAGCCAAAATGGGCAATCAAAAATCATAAACATTCAAACTAGGAGAAAAAATGACAGAAATATACAAGTCTTATTGAATTTAATATCTTCATCCTTAACATATTTAACTAACAATGTATGACATGTTCCATTGTGCAAAGTCGTCTTGAATTTTTTGAACATTTACATACGAAACAGCATTAAATCATCCACTGTTTCTGATTAATAAAATCAACGTTAAGATATTACCTAACAAGCCACTATTATCTTTAGCTCTAACTTGACTTTAAAATCGCACGACGAAAAACGTGACCTTTAAATTCTCCTGTCAAATCACATACGTAATATGCTATTTACACTTCACTCATATAAGCAAGCATTTACTTATTACACCACTCAGAAGAAAATAAATTGTAATAAAAAAGACAAGATGTATTTTTAGCCTGAGCTGGCATTTAATAAAAGCTCAACATTTGTAACTTATGCTAACGACATCGACTTGATTTCAATACAAATTTGTTCAATTCAATTGTGGGTGTGTGCGATTAACTTGAGAATTAAAGAACGGAATTAAATAACGCAAAGACGGATGGATGGCAGCAAGAAAAGAAATCCCAGACTAACCGTGGTCAGGTTAATATAACAAGTACATTGGAACTAGTGCATGCCGTTATTGTCAGGCGTTGTCATAAGACGAGAGTTCAGAGTTACAAGATCGTGTTTCAAACCTGTTCCCTTGTTAGTAATATGACACGAAGCTTCTTACATTGTGTCATAAATTCTGACAGCTTCTCCACATCTCTTTCTCTATTCATCTCTCGCTTACAAACAATACGCTCACATAAATCGCTCTGTATACCTAAGTATCCACAGGGGATCAGATGAACACAAACATTGTAAGCTTTATCCAATCCATTTTCCATTCGTCCTCCTTGTGTACTATTTACGTGGGCACTCACGTACGGAAGTAGGATAAAAACCGTTTTTCATATCTCTCTCGTCATTATATAGATCATCTAGCATGATTCAGTTCTTTAGACAAAGTTTTAGCAAAAGTAATACATTTTGATACATAACGGAGGAATTAATCACAAAATTAAGAAAAATGCTTTGCTGTCTAAACATCTAAAAAATCAGACCATAAGTTTGCAAAATGTTGAAATTGTTTAGGTCCTTACACCTACAATAAATCAGTTATAAACATATATTTCAGCACTTCTTGAAGGACATTACATCCAAAAACAATTAATTTGTAAATGTCATCAATTTGAAGAGGAACAAATTTGTTAGTGGCTGGCATTTAGTAGAAACATTTGCAATTCCAAGGAGAGCAAGAAGAAAGCCTTGGACGATGCGTTATCCAAACATGGCCGCCTGATAGCAGCATTTGTATACCGCCCCGTATACCGCCCCATTATCCTGTGTTTGCTTGTTTGCAAGATGCTTCTAGCACTTTGTATATCTGTTCAAATATTAGAAAATAAAACATTTGCAGAGTGGTCCAGAAAAAATAGACCACTACATTAGTTCAAAAATGTGCTTAATTTGAATTCCAAAGCTGATTTCATCAAATAAATAATCATGCAATAGCTAATGAGAACAGACAATCTTAAAATTTTTAGAAAACATCATCATATAAACTTCAAACTGTGGACTTTTCCTTATTCTAAATTTCAAATAGTACTTAAACTGCATAGGTACACGAGGTTTTTAGACACTCTGTATACAAGGCTTGTGCAAACTCTTGAGCTACCTTAATTTATTTTCTATTTCAAATACAAACATAATCATTCCATAAGATTAAATGTAAACCCCTACTGACTTCTACTACATTTTTAAAAACTTGTGTACAGTATTTATCAGCTTCAAGTTTAAGAAATTGTTATGGGTTTTTTAATCAAAAATTCGTGAACATTATTTACTGCCCATCAGTTCCGTAAATGTTCTTTTTTTCTCTTTAAAACAAGAGGGTAAGCCTTTCAATGGCTATCTCAGGATGAAATTTTCAGTGATTATAATACTATCAAGCCAATTTAGAGAGCTGGTATAACATTTAAGTGGTTAAAAGCTATAATATCTTCCTGTCCCCACTGGTAAAACAGATCCAACAAACTCAATAAATGAATTAAAGATTAACTATTTCTAATTTGTTTTCTTTTGACTTCAACAATAACAAGAAACGGCGACAGAAAAACATCTGAATGGAAGGGAAACAAAACAAACAGGTGGAAATGAATTTCTGTATTTGAACGCATCTGCCGCACAATGTAAAAGGACAGTGCATGCAAATATAAAACATAGTACATACTTCTATCAAATGTACATTTTCGTTTAGTCAATTACTATGCTAGAAGGTTGTATGTGCATATGTTTCATGAAGTAGATACTGCCTTTAGATATATAAGAGCATTGGTCGTCATCTCATTTAGCCAGGATATTTACAAAGGTAAAAGAAATTAACTTGTGTATAAATTGAATTGCAGATACAGCATTCTTGCTTTTAGAGGTAGATATGTATTAAGGACAGGTGTTGCATAGGGATGGATCAAATGAGTCCATCAATCAAATTCAATTGTATTAATTCAAGATGAATAATAGCTGTTCCAAATACTAACTATTCATCAAACCAGTCTTGTTAGGCTGCGATCACATAAAAGTATAAGGTATATGTTATCGGCTATATGCTATTCGATGGCTATATGTTATACAGGCACGACGAGCAATTCCTTTTTATCAAATAGTGCCCTCTTTTGTGCTCGGTAGCATCAAATTCTCGTGTTCAATTGAATATATACGCGTGCCCAAGAAAAACCATGCACCATATACCCGAACATGTGATCGCAGCCTTAGATTCAAATTTACAGCTTTAGTTTTTGTTATCAGATTTTTCCTACAACACAGTCTATTCAACAGGAGGGCTAGAGGAATAGCCAGCAGAGGGAGGATCATGCTCCCTTCATCATCCTTGCCCCTCAACACCCTCCTCCCGGGCCCTCCTCCACATATTTACTCAAAACATTTTCCAATTTTGCTTACCTGTATGTTTAAATGTTGTAAGGCAGTGATGCAGGTCATCATGGACATCAACATGAAAGAGAAAAATAAAAATAAATGACCATTAGAAAATAAAAACTACCCATTTTATTTAGAACATTGTGATAATTTCATGAACAATTGCTGCACATTACATGCAGTTATATTACAATGGCAGCGATGCTTTAAAGGCACGATTGAATGTCCAAAAACAGTCTTCCTTTCTTGATCATAGCGAAAAACTAGAAAATCAGAAAGCTAAAACCGTATCTCTTTAGGTCCCATACAACATTTGACTGTTAGGGTTTAAGTTAATTTAAATGTGTACCGCCGCGGCAAAAGGGTCCAGTTGTCGACTCCTACATGTTGCTCATTGTAGCATATCTGATGTATACAAAT
>JXSR01S004592.1:136656-149529 GCA_000969725.1 Ophiothrix spiculata
ATTAGAAAATTACATATTTTCTCACTTTTCTCAAAAGTGCAAGCACATTTGACAGAATGGTTTGGGGTTTGTAATATACACCAGTTATAGATGCCTTCTCGCTAAAAAACGCATTTTTGATAGAGGTGACCTTGAGGATTAAAAGTGGATGATGGGTGATAAATGATAGCCCCTTTAATCTAACCTTGCACAATTGGATCATTGCTATATTCTTTACCATATTTCAATTGCTTTCTCTGTCAGTTAGATCATCCACTAGGAATAATAATAATAATCTCAATTTAATTTTTGGCAAGTTTGGGTCTAAAATCACAGAGCAAACAAACATAGTAATAATATATCCTGATAATTATACATTAATATTGGGATCTGTGTGTCTTGTAATTTCATCAACCTCTGTTTTGGTTGTTGTTATTAATATAGATTTTAAAAAGGGAGAAAAGTTATAAATTCAGTTAATAAACTTTTATTAGCTTGCAAGTAGAATGTAGTGCTTTCCACATTTGTTTTCACTGACGTTATAAATTCTTAAATTGGGAAATTCCGAATTCATTTATTACACCTTCATAAGCATTCATGTGGATTTTAAACCAAGGGAGGTTTCCATATTCATATTGAACTGACAACTTTCCGTGCATTATTGTCAGCCTCTGCATTGATTTAATGTAAAGAAGCGTCAGTTTCAATAGCATTTGGTGCCTTTTTGAGGTAAAAGCTAAATGGAATGGCAAGACAATTAAAGACGGAATAAATTAAAATTCAAGTTTCCTTGTTTTTTCCTATACCATTTTTTTTGTATATGTGTATAGTGCACATTATAGATTTAGAGTATACAGCATGAGTCAAACAGAAACCGACCGAGGTTCATGCATTTTTTGCATAAGAAAAGAACTACTTATAAACCATTGGTATTAAAGCATCTCGTAAATGTGCAGACTGCTTCAAAAAGAAATGAAGGAAATCGGTTATTTCTAAGAGAATTTATGCCTGTTTCAATAAAGAAACGTTTTATCTCTAAGTGTCAGAATAGATGGCGCTATTCATAAAAACTTGTTTTAAGATGTAGGAAGGGTATAATACTGTTATAAAATTAGATATGATTAGAATATTAGATATATTAGATATTAGATTAGAATTAGACACTGAATTTGTAAAGCCGGTCGTTGGCACTGGAAGTAGTATATACATTGTAAGGCACAGTTCGTAGTTGAAACCTACTTGCAAACGAACAGACCTTCAGAGGTGCAAAAACATTTTACAGAGCAAACTTTAAAGCAAATTGTTAGACAGAATAAAAGTGCACAAAAGGGACATTATGGCCAATCTTGGCCGAAGGAAGAGCAGGGTGAATGCACAGCAAAAGTACTTACTCAGCATTTTGTTCGCTCATCAATTCCGTGGACAGCTTGTAAAATGAAGTTTTTTTACTAAAAGAAATATAACTTCTCTTAGAAAATACAGATGTGACTCACGCTGTATATTATGTACATTGAGTTGCAATCCTGTGTGACCTGTTTAATGACAGCAAGGTAACATCTTTTTCTCATCGTCCGCTTTAGGAGTTAACAAGCTTGTCTAAATCTAGACAAACTTTCTCCAAAATATACCATAAGCCTCAAGTCAATACAAGTTTATATTAGGTCGTTCTTCAATATATGAGTCAGGAGAAGGTTTTGGTTATTAATGTTATGGTCGCAATATAAAAACATGTGTAACTACTCTAAATTTCTAACCTTATAAAGCCCGTCAGCAACATATTATTGTATCGAAATCAGTCAAAACCGTGACACTAAGTGAAGGTTTGGGGAACAAAGAGGCACTTTAGAGTTATTGCATTATTTTGTTTGTTCAATTGATGTCACATGGGAAAAAAGATGAATAAACATCACTACGTTTAAACCGACTCACACTGAAAAATCTCTTCGGGGTAAAGTTTCATGATGTTCTGCGTCCCTGAAAAGGTACTGGCGTCGTAAAAACGGATACTGAACAAAGTATCTACGTCATAATTTTTCTGGCTACCATTTTAACGGATTTATCCATTAATTTCCAAACACAAATTAATGTTTACTTTGAATTATATATATTTGTATGAACCTTTTAGAACTCTTTGGTATCAAAAAAATTATTCAGTTTACCCAATTTCTGGTTTTTTTTATGTTGTCGGTATTAGTGCTTAAATTTGGGAATTCAGACTTACTAAACGCAAGGAAAGTAATATCTCTTTATCCAATCTCGAGAAACTGCATTACTGACCACTTATATGCATTAGATTCAATTTTCCAGACTGATGTATAAACAACATTAAATGACCTGAAGCAAATAATTTTGTAGATATAAAATCCGTTGTCTGACGGGATATCCCATTACGAGATTACTTTATAGCTGGATATGACAGTCCCACTGGGTAAGAATAATCTACATTAAATGAAACACATTTTTATCTTTTTCAAAAAATACATAAACTGTTTCAAGGTTATGATATTCTTTAATAGCGGATTTAGATTACAAGAAGAAATAACATTCAATAAGTTTTAGATACATATTTAAAAGAAAACAAGTGAAATGCTCTCGTCAAAGATTTAAGACTACTGTTCTTCGAGGATATCGCAATGGGGATATTTCATGTTCAATTTACTTATTATTTATGATGATACATTTTAGCAAACATGAAGATCAGGGATCTATAGATTAAACATAACCTTTGATTTTTATTTCACTTCCAGAAGCCTCTTTAAAATTACGATATAAGTTTATTCTAAAAGAAAAAAATTCTAAAAACATTAGAAGTATTTATTAGTCAAAACCTGCCAGTATTTAGGCAAGATACATATCATGGAATTACGAATACTACTTTAGACTTTTAAGGCCACATAAAAGATAGGTTGTTTATCGTTCGAATGTTTCTCAAAATGCAGTCAAAATGTGAGGATGGAGGGAGGTTTATTTTTAAGGTTGGGATAAAGGGGAATGCTATCATTGTTAACTATTGTAGAAGCTTACTCATCGAGTGTAAAAAGTAAGTTGTTAAGTATTCTGTGTTGCCTATTAACGTACGATTTTGAAAAGAATCAAACGGATACGTTATGACAGATACGTTATCTTAAAGAGGCGGAAATACAATTGTTTACAAAAATCAAGTATTTTTTAAAGTCTCCCATGCACTGTTTCTTCTTCAGAAACCATAAGAGTTCATGATTTTGTATGTTTTTCATGAGTTATTAGTAGTTGAAATTTTAAAATATCTGAAAACAAAGTTGCACGCTTTATCAGAGAATGAGCCTATAAACGAGCATGTGGCATGCCATGACCGCTTAAGAATTTAAGCAATGTTTAAAACCCAAAATGGTTTTTGATCTAAAATATATTAATTTGACGTAAATCTAGTTACTTGCATGTTTCAAATTCTCATTATTAATTATTCATTAACTCCAATAAAATGTCTAAGATACGAGGAAGAATACTAGGTCAATTTACTTCTAATTATTTCATTCATAGATCTCAAATTCAAATAGCGTTAGTTTCTGTTAGTCTTTGCCAAATGTTTGGAAACAAGACTATGTCTATCTTATTGTGACATGATTTACAATAAAAGCGTCTAAATATAAGAGGCAGAGACGGTAAAAAAGTCACATTGTCAAATTCTGATATGTGACAATAATTTACACCCTGTATTCCCATGGTAGAACCTAAGGTTAAAAAAAAGTTTGTTTCCTATAGGTGGTCAAAGAGCCTTAATGCGAAATGCGTTTTTTTATTTTATTTTGTTTTCTTTTTTTGTATTATTTCAAGAGGTGTTAAGGCAAATTTTGATTGAAAATCTGCATGAGTGATGATTTTTACAGTTAGAAACCTGTCCGGTTTCAAGCTTTTGTTGAAAAGAAAACACTACTTTAGTAAAATTTTGCAATTTTCCCTGTTCTTTTTATCAAATTGGCTATTTAGATTTTCGTTTTCTAAAATATCAAATAAAAAAATGAAATGCGCAAATATATGACGCCAAAACGAAATGCGCGCGGCGCACGGGAAACAAACTTGTTTATTGTTTTTTTTCTAACCGTCACCTTGACCTATCAGATCTGTTTCCTTCTTTTTGAAACCCAATTACTACACTGAGGAATCTTTTTGTGTCCCTCAAGGGACAACATTCTAGTATGTAACATGATGACTACTTTTTAGAGTATTTCCCTCCAATTGTTCCGGGAAAGAGGACGCTTACGGCTGTTGTAAACTATCTTTTGCTTTATTTTGTACATACGTCAATGAGCGCTTCTCAGCTAATCAGCGTGATGACAAGTGATCTGTTTCAATTGAAAAGAAATAACAACAAAAACAACAACAGCAGCAAAGCATTTGTACATTGCTCATGAGCTGCATTCACTTCTTAGTATATGACGCCAAAACGAAATGCGCGCGGCGCACCGGAAACAAACTTGTTTATTGTTTTTTTTTTCTAACCGTCACCTTGACCTATCAGATCTGTTTTCTTCTTTTTGAAACCCAATTACTACACTGAGGAATCTTTTTGTGTCCCTCAAGGGACAACATTCTAGTTTGTAACATGATGACTACTTTTTAGAGTATTTCCCTCCAATTGTTCCGGGAAAGAGGACGCTTACGGCTGTTGTAAACTATCTTTTGCTTTATTTTGTACATACGTCAATGAGCGCTTCTCAGCTAATCAGCGTGATGACAAGTGATCTGTTTCAATTGAAAAGAAACAACAACAAAAACAACAACAGCATCAAAACATTTGTACATTGCTCATGAGCTGCATTCACTTCTTAGTAATTTGTTCTAAAAGTAAAACTTTGTTTAACTTCATTTCAAAGCTGTAAGCGTTACTGTGTAACGTAAGGTAAGAATTCTTAACTACGACCAACTATTTAATAATAAGTGCCGCAATATGAAACACATTGATCGTCTATTGATTCCCACTAGAAGCATTAGGCTAGGATTCCTTTTATCCGTTTGTGATGCGGATGCGGTATGTTTTGCACTGTAAGGGTACTGGTGTAGTGGTGTAATTTATAGCACACAATTGAATGGAGATGAATGGTATCGGGTTGAAAGCTGATATTTAATTTTGCCCGTCCGGTTTTAATGCGTTTTTATTTCAGCATCTTCTCTTATTGACCGCATGACCAAAACGCATTCAAAACGGCTGAATCGCTCCAGGGACCGATTCAAGTAAACGCATGGGTTTCCGGATAGTCGCACCGCAAACGAACCGAATAAAAGGAATCACTCTCGTTGAAAACCATTATATCGATTCAAAAAACACCGCATGCGAAACGCATGTAGAATCACATTGAAAACGGACGGTCAAAGTTGAATCTCAGCTTCAACTTGATCCTATTAAATCAGTACCCTTACAGTGCAAAACGAATCACATCCGCATCGTAAACGGATAAAAGGAATCCTAGCTTTAGGGCGATGCTCTATAACACTACACTCAAAATGTGAAAAATAAAACTGGGATAGATTTTTCAATGATGTTAGAGTAATTAGGTAATGGTTTTGATGTCAAATTTTGAGTCAATATTTAGCTACGATGACATAATTTTCATACATGTCAATATTGTTGAATGTTGAGGGCCCCTTCGTGGGTTTATGGGGGTCAAACTAACTGTCCACCTATGTTTTTGAGGCGTTTATCTAAATAACGCATCTACAGTAGGTACGTTAGCCTCGTAGCCAGATGACCTCTCTGTGGCCAATTTTTTCGTGCGCATTAAAATTAATGTTTTGCTTCTAATTTTAAAACGGAAAAATATTTTTGACTTCTGATTCAGATATTTCTTTCTGTTATAACCCGTTTTAGTGGTGCAAGTTCCATTAAGTGTTTATAGTTAAACAAAATGACATTTCAGTCTGATATTAATCCAGTCACTGACTCAGAAAACCCCTGTGTCCTCTTCAGGAAATTTGGTGCGTATATTTATCGTTTGTTGATAGTATTTAACATGTCGTTATTCACGGAACCTTTAACTGTAACTATTACATTTTTCAATTTCACCCGCTAGTTCGTCTGTCAACTCTTTTATATGACGGGGAAACACCGATTAATCAAATGATTATACAGCAAATTCATCATTCAAGTCAATCAATGCATACTTCATGTCTATTTCTACCTATGGTTTGACAGCTGTTTCCGGTGTCACACATATCTAAGTATCACAAAGTACTTTAATTCATGTTAAATATAAAAAACCCTTCCAATTTAGAATTATACAACCTGTTGTACGTGCTGCCTCTGTACAGATGTAACTCCATCTATTTCAAGTGGTATTAAGAATATTTTTTTCTTAAAAAACAAAATAACAATCTGACATTTATAAAACATTAATCAAGAAGTCGGGACAATATTACCATTTCTTAAAATTTGTATGCATCAAATAAAGATATTCATAAAATATATCAGAAATTGTGTATGACGCACTTAACCGAACTCCTGAAATGGATACTAATATATTAAACAAGTATCGAGATTTTACAGAAACTTTTATTTAACATACATAACTACAATGAGGTATACAGAAAAATATTCAATCAATATGATATCGAAGTACTGCAATATAGTGAATCAAATCAGGGACAGTAATAATAAAACTCAAAATCATCAGCACTGGTAGTGTATCATTCTGCACAAGCAACATTTGTAATATCGAGAATTTTGCTAGACAAATTCACAAAGCAGACGGGCTGGTCCGTTGCTTTTGCCACGAATCTCGATAGCAGTTTCGTTTACAGGCTTTGATATCATTACCTACGAATCAAGTACGTGATCTTGAATCATACTGCCAGTCAGTACTTTAATCCTATAAGGCTATGAGACCACGCTGACATGGAGAGGGTATTTTTACTATAGATATATTATGTTCATAATAGACAAGTGCCGCTTAATTGATCACTTCGGGGTTCCGTGATGTTTTCCGTAGAAATCTGATGTTTTATTTGACCTTTTTGGACCAAAACGTCACACCCTGTTACGCAAGGTGTGTTTTACCAAACGTTATCGCAAATATTCGAAGAAAAAAAAAAGCAAACTCCGCATGTCAATAAACGACATGCATGTTTGTTGAACGACATACATATAGACTTGAAAAACATGCTATAGCATACAGTAAATATGCATATGCATGCTTATATTATGCATCTACATGCAGGTTTTGATGCATGTACGTATTTCACAAGGGATACCATTAGCTTCCCTGAAAGCACATACTAACAATAATATCTATATACCATATTTGAAAATTCATATCACAGATGGTTCAGTTTAAAGATACAGGAAAATACGTAAAATTTACAATTTCTAATATATTCACCAAGCACAGTCAGGTAAACCTACTATAGTTACAATTATGTGTACAGTTATCAATTTTATTCCTAAAATTTGATATTTCTGGAAAGTTTTATAAAATTAGTAGTCTTCGAATTAATTTTAGCTGACCCGAGCTTTAAAAGGAAGCTTTGGGCTGATCACCCATAACTGTGGTGCGAACAATGGATATTGCTTTAAACTACGGAAACAGGAAGCAATATTACATTACTTTGGTTCAGTTTCAAACTACATGTTTAAAGCTGATATTGGACATGTCATAATACTTAACGGATTGTTTTCTCTATATAATATAATTGCTTATTCATTTGAATAGAACATTTCATCAAATAAATTTGTCTGATCGAAAGTAGGAATCTGACATTTCTTTTTCACATCCCTACATTTTATATCAGATGATTAATTCACGGAGGGACAGAAATCAATGCTGTTTTGTAAGACTTAAACATTCTAGTACAGGTAGGTCAAATGTTCTATAGTAAAATGACTTTCTTAATGTTGTTCACACATTTTTATATATAATAAAATGATTTATTATTACTGAAGTCAATTACAGGTACGTGACTCAGTCTGTTTAGGGATCATCTCCAAATTGTCCCTTTAATATCAATTTATTATTAAAGGGACCCTATTAAGCTCCCTTTAATTATAGTCCCTTATGAATGTGATGTAATTCTTTATATTTTTACTTGAAAATCATGGAATCCCTTCTTTAAGACTCCCCAATATCCCTTTACAGTTATAAACCAAGAGGATTCTCATTTTTGTTTTAACAACCAAAATCAAGTTTAAAGGGAACTTAAAGGACACCTTAAATTTTAACGGGACAATTTGGAAAGGATGTGATTGTAGAAACATCACCTCCATATTACATACAAACAGGAATTTGTTTTATATAGTGCCTTACCATCTATCACATGTTTACAATGTCGAAATGGTGTTTTTTTTGCCAATTTGATGTTACGAATTATATTTTAAAAACTAAATTTTCAAGTAATTTGAACATGTTTTTACCATATTTCTGTTAGGAAACATAAAACAATCAATCAGTAACGTTTACTGAGGTAATGAGAAAATTATACTCTCCTGTGGCATCAAAATCAATTAAAATTAGACATCTTGGAATACAAATATCGTAAAAAACATTTTCACATTTTTTTTCAGAAGACTTACTCGTGACCTACCCAATGCACTTTAATACAAATCAAAACAAGAGTAAAACAAAACAAAATAGGTGAGTGGAAAATTTGCGATTTGAACGCATCTTCAGAGATTTATAGTCTTGATTCAAGGCTGACAGGTCTGGGGATGGTAAAAAATATGGCCTTTTTTATCCATTCTTTTCGTTTTCTACTTTATAGGTCTAGAGGTAATAAAAATATGGCAATTTTTTTTCTTTTTTTTCTATTTTTTTATCCTTCTTTCCTAATTTTAAAAAAATACCACCTTTGCAAGGAACACTTGAAAACACTGGATTTACAATAACACTAGTCCAGAAAGTACAGCTAAATAAATCTCAAACATTCATGACCAAACACCTCTGGAAACATGACAAACCTCCCCTCCAAGCCATAATAATATTGGGTTTTAAAACTACCCTGATATCATTTCTTTCTCTATTATAACTGCATATATTGAAATTCCCTTATATACTAGTATTCCAACTCTTTCTGGGTCCCATGAGTTGCTAAGTGGAAAAATCATATGGAGGATAAGATAAAATATAGAAGAGCCAGGAAATAATATAAAACAGGATTTTTGATAGTGGCTAATCTTGAATGGTATCAGGGTAATTTTAAACACAATATGGTACAATATTATGGCTTGAATGTAGGATGAAAACTGCTGGTCATTTTAAAAGTAGATACTATATATAGTAAATTCGAAAAGAAATGTTGATAATAGAAAAGAGAAAGAAGAAGAAAGAAAATATTTTACCGTCTCCGGCCAAGTCAGCCTCGAGTCGAGGCTAAGAGATTTATATGCATTTATATTTTACATAACTTAATAGAAGGAGCTATTGGAGTTGGGATGTTCTTATTCTGGCGTATTCAATTATCATAATTATGTATACAATTATCTCAAATCTTGGTCTACTTCTGTCTCTTTTCTTCAGATCATATTATCATATCATATGACCGTGATTTGACTGTTGCTATGCCATGTTGCTATGCCTTAAAGAAGAACAGAAGCATCACAAGTTGAATGTTGGTGACAAATCAGAACATTTCAAATACAAGCTCATCATTGTCAAGGGTCAAAGTCTATAAAGAGAATCATGAACTAAATATTTAACTTGTTGTAATTTACTGTAATTTGACTAAAAACACTGTTTTTGGTTTAGATTGAAATACAACGTCAAATTTTATTGAATGCAGAGAAAAGAATAGAATTTTTACTTTTACAGCAATATTTTGTCGTTTATAACAATTGTCCAATAAGAGGTTTGAATATGTATCATTGCTAACTGTAGACAAATCACAAGGAAATGACCAACCCGTTGTTCAATGTGCAAAATAGTACTCGATGATACATTGCATATCAAAATTGTGGATTACTGATTGGAAACCATGCTGCGTAAACTTCCTATCCACTGTCCTGACCTGTTCTTGATACATACAACTTCATGATTTGTAGTGGATTGTAACGTTCATATCTGACATTAATTTGAACAATAACAAGAAAATCCTCAACGACGCTGACTTCAATCATAGAAATTTAAAGTAAAACTTGGCATAACTCAATTATTCTTCCAAGCATTGATATCCCAATATGGTAGACAGCAACAATATACCTCTATTGGAAGATACAATGACTAGTCTTACTGAGTGTTGGTTATGTCTGTCAGAAATTGACAACCCCAAAACCCTCGATTGTCTTCACTCATTCTGCCTAAAATGTCTGAAAGAAGTCAAACACCCTCCTGGAGTTATCTTGTGTCCGTTATGCAAAGACGAGATTGTTTTGTCAACAAAAGGAGTGGATGGATTTAGAGATAACTTCTTTGTCACCCAACTCAAAGATATTAGGTCCATTGGAACAAACGGAGAGATTAGGAAGCCATGTGTTAGTTGTAGAGATGAGAGTTGTGAGATAGTAGCACGTTGTGTGGATTGCAATGGGTTCATTTGCCAAAAATGTGCCAATTTACATCAAACTTTAACATTGATGAAACTTCACTCAGTCTACACAGTTGAGCAACTTCGATCTGGATGTATTGACATAAGGAACGTGATGAAAGGAGAAAACTGCCAGAAGAACAACGAACAAATACTGAGATGGTTTTGTAGGACATGTAACATCCCTATCTGCAGAGACTGCAAAGTAATCGAACACAGACACCCTGACCATGACTACAATACAATAGACAGTGTCAATGAAGTTCAGGTAAAGGAAATCAAGGCACTGATAGAAACTAGTAAAGGTTTACTTCAACAGCTGACAAATCTCATTGTGAGCACAGACGAAGTTGAATCAAATCTTGTCAAATATGTTGACAACATCAAGATGCAACTAGCTGTTGAAAAGAAGGCCTATCTGGATGCAGTTGAAAGAAGCTATAATGATATGATGGCTAAGTTAACTAAGCTCCACGCAGAAAAAGCTGAGAAAATAGGTCAAACCAAGAGAGATTTAAAAAATAAGGAATCCAAGCTTAGTAATGCTCTAAAATATGCCAATCAGATCATCATATTTGGTTCCAAACAAGATGTGGCTTCAAATTATTCTTATCTGTGTAAAACAATTGCAGTCCTTAAGCAAACAAAGATAACTGGAGTGAGCAAAAGTTTTGGTGAGATAAAATATAGACCAAGTAACATAGATCAAATCAGAAGAGTAGATCTAGGATCAATTTTAGAAACAGGCCCATATTCAAAAATTATTTAAGGCAAGTGGGTTTTTGAAAGAGAGATTGGTAAGGAAGGGTCTGGGAAGCTCAGAAATGGCTTGTGTATTGCTATTACTAGAACCAAAGATATTTACATTGTAGATTACTCAACCACAAATGCAAAACTCTTTGACTCAGATGTTATTGTTACCCATGATGGTACACATCAGTATGTCACTGATCGCACTGGATTGGTCCATGTCTTTAACTGCCGAGGGAAAAATGTGGAGCAATTCACTGCCATATCTCCAAACGGTAAGGCATCTGATACTGATTGGTCTGGCTTATTTGGTCTGGCAGTAGACAATGATGGAAATATATTGGTGGGAAATTACGATAAGAATTACATCAGTAAACACAGGCCTGGTGGTACACATACTATCAGCTTTAAAACCAACACCCCACCCTGGTTTATCACAGTGACATAAAAGGAAGGATCGTAGTGTGTTCAAATCAAGTCAAGACAAATGCTACAATATTGGATAACAACGGCAAGCTTCTTTATACCATCAACAAACCTCCTGATACTGGATCCTGGAGACCATTTGGCTGTTGCTGTAGTGATGATGGAATAGTTTATATCACAAGCCATAGTGCAACAAATGACGGTGGTGTCTACAGCTTCACTGAAGATGGCACCTATCTTAGATGTGTCACAACAGATGTGATTTGGGCAACAGGTATTGCATTGATAGATGATAAGAGGCTGGTAGTTGCACAGTGTGGTGGTCATTCAGCAAAAATATTCCGCTATGAAGAAACATGAATTTGTTCAACACACACACATTTACCAAAACGGTACACTGTATTATAATGACCACTTTCAAGTTTATCCCACTTAATTCAAAGTATTCATTAAATGATTAGTTGGTGTCCTTATATCTGCTGACAAAATTATTCTTGCTAGGTTATTATGAAGAACCTGAAGCCTATTATGATGTTCCACACTAAAATGTGACCATACCATACTTCCATAATCAAAGTGGGGAATAACAGGAGCATTGGATAACATTACAGTGGTTTTGTATGGAAGGAAGTACCTCATACGTCTTATCATAACAGTCCTTTTAGAAATAGTTTTACTAATATAATCAACATGAGCTGACCAAGACAGCTTGTTTTCAAATTTTACCCCTAGATATTTACACTCATCTACTCTTTCAATATCGGAATTGTTGTATACTAAGTGTACATCATTTAACTTTTCAAGCATTATTTTTGTACCAAAGACCATACACTTTGTTTTTTCAACATTTAGTGTTAGTTTGTTTACTTTAAACCAATAAGCTACCTTATTTAGACATAACTCTATTTGAGTATTAAGATCCAATTCATTTTTAGCTTTACACATTAAAGTAGTATCATTTGCATACATTACAGCTTTACATTAAGTCAGAGCACTGGGTAAACAATTTACAAAAATGTTGAATAATAAAGGGCCTAAAATGGAGCCCTGAGGAATACCAATATCAATTGACTTAAAGTCAGATAAAGTTGAGTTAACATTAACATTAACAGTTTGTACTCTGTTGTTTAAGTATGATTTGAACCATAAAAATTCATCCCCATCTACCCAATATTGTTGAAGTTTCCCAATCAGAATATCATGATTTACGGTATCAAATGCTTTTTTTTAAAG